>OY757931.1:35470090-35557590 GCA_963585895.1 Sepioteuthis lessoniana
CCTCAACTTGTGGGGCCATTAGATCCTTTTTAAACTCCCTAAAGATCTAAAGGGGCTTCCCACTGAGGTAGAAGTTACATAGAAAGATAGATAGATAGATAGATCTTCAAGTAGTACTGATTACACAGATTCCTTTGGCTATATTTACCTCCCTCCCACTCCCTCTCTTTCTCTTTCTCTTTCTCTCTCTCTCTCTCTCTCATGACATCACCCTTTGCAGGTTCTCTAGAGTACAGCCAATGTCCGAACAGAACTGATAGGTATAGGCATTTTACTGATCCGCCGACTCTGGTGTGTCCATGTGTAGGAGTCAACACGATAACGCCGCTTATGCGTTCGTCCCTGCTGCCCCAGTTGTTCCCAGCATGTCTTTATTGTACGTGGATTTTTTTGTGGGAGGAAAATTGCCGGAGAGGTGCTTGAAGGGACTCGGCTTGTGCTTGACTAATTGTATTTGCGTAATAGATAGAAAGAGAGATAGCTTTTTGCACAGAATAGAGCAGATATGAACAAACCGTGATAGACATATTATTCATGAACAAAATGACATTGATATGAACAAATCTCTTTCTCCCTCTTTCTCTCTCTCTATCTCTCTCTGTCTCTCTATGTATATGTATATATAGTGTTGTATAACAGAGGAAAACGACAATACTGTTCTATGAAAAATGATATGCTTCTTTTCTGTTCCTTTTATGACCCAAATTGTACGGATGGGTACAGTAGGGGCGAATTGAAGATAGCTGAGTTGCACCAACAGGGACCGAGGAACGAATCTACAGTGAACACCTTTTTGTATGATACCCCAGACGCCCACGTAAATTCTCATGGTCACACCACCAGTCTCCCACCTTCACAATCCACGTGATCACGCTTCCTTCCAGCATGAATCCACGCAATCTATGCAGTATTTCCCCAAGAAAACTTGCGTGCTATTTACTTTAGGTACCAGGTGTATTTCCTGTTATTTCCGTTCTTACTGTCCAACTTTCAACGGGATCTTAACATAGAGTTTAGCTAAAATATTTCTCACAACTTAAACTGATAAATGATTATGGTAGTTTCATGTTAACATTTTATTTTACATACGACCCGAGCCCATTTCATGTTACCTCGGAAGTATTCTATTCCAGATAGAATATCGATTCTAATTCTATCCGGAACTGCATCATAATGACGTGGGTGGAGCTGAATTTGCAACTGTGCAAAGTTCACTCGCATCTCAGAAGAATCAGTTTTAAATGTGAAAGGAATTTCTACTGCATCATATAAATATACATTGAGAGACAGTGAGAAAAAATGAGAACGAGAGACATAAATAGACAAAAAACTGAATTAAATCGACATGAAAAACTTGAGGAGAGATCATGAAAATAGTGTGTTCGATGTGACCAAACTAATATTTATATATATATATATATATATAAAGTAAGTTGGCAACAGTAGTCCAGGGTGAACCGAAGGCTCTTTTTCAGTAGGTACTTCACAGAGGTGTAAGGAAAGGCGCTACTCATTTCCCTGGATTGCTCCACTTTACCCTTGATCCCTACCTTATAATGCTGTGTGTGAAGCAAATAGGCATCAAGTACCATTTTTTGAGTCTTTGGTATGACTCGGCCTGGGATTGAACCCCGGTTTTCTGGACCACTGGCAATCTCTCTACCCACAAAACCAAGATATATATATATACATATATATATATATATACCAAGATATATATATATATATATATATATATATATATATATTGTGTAATCGGATGGAAACTCAAACTTGGTTAAATCCTCATTATGTATTTATTTCAGCGGAGAATATTACTATACCCTCTGTCTCGTCATATGACTCTTTATCTGCTTTTCTCACAGTTGCAGAACACCAAATGTGGAATTACAGTTCGTATCTAAGAAATTAAAAAAAATGATAAAATTAAAAATAAAAATACAAATTATTTTAAATCACAGGCGAGGGCCGATGGGGTAAAAATATTAGTTGTTAGAAGCATTAAGAAACAGGAGTGAGGATTCTCTGTTGGTCAACCCATCCTAATTTAAGTACTTTTCAGACGGTCCCGTAGCAGCAGTGGTTTTCTAAACAATCTACTATCGTAGAACGAATGACTATCCCCATATACATTTTTAATTTACTCCTAATACATCTGTTAATTATCTCAGCTGTTGTTATCCTAGATATTCCTCTTAATTTAATTAGGAACAAGATAGTTAAATAAGATAAAGGCAAAGAAATTTTTTATCGTAGCTATCAAGTGCTTTTAATTGACCTTTAAAATATATATATATATATATATATATATATATATATATATATATATATAAAAGTGTAAATCTCTTTATATAGGAGAAAGTCGGGGAACCATCTCTTCTTATTGGCTATCTCTGACGAAAACTGCTCTTTATATACATTCTAGTATTTGCCATTTTTATTCTGCTTTTATAATGTCAAGGTACGGAACTAAACGTCTTCAAAGAGGCGACCTGGAAATTTTGGATCCTTGCTGAGTTTGCTGTTGAAGCTGATATGATATACAAGAACCCGAAAGTGGCTCTAAAGAAAGTATATCACTGAAGACCCCACTCTTGATGCATCAAACATATATATTCTTCGAATATATATATATATATATATATATATATATATATATATATATATATATATATATATATATATAAAGAGAGCAATAGATATATCTGAACAGACTTAGATGTATTGATAGATACATAGATAGATAGCCAAAATAAGTTAGACCATGAGCATAATGAAATTGGGATAGATAGATTGATTCGAACTAACCATAATAAATATGTATAAACGTAAGATAGATAGATAGATAGATAGATAGATAGATAGATAGATAGATAATTATGCTTATTCATTAATAAATGCCTCAGAAAATGAATTGATGCAACGAAGAATTGGTTTGAGGAAGAATCTGAAATTGACTAATAATATTCTTCATCTCCTGAAATCCAATAAAGTGTTACTATTGATGATCAAAGAATTAAGTTAAGCCAGCAATGGCTACTGCCCTCTAGTGGCAGGTAACTTAACCACTGCGGTAGCAAGGGCAGCTAATCAATAGAACTTCACTCTCGGGTCAGAATGAGTGGCGCTGATTATGTCTTGTGTCTTGTGGCGTTTTCACGTTGTCTTCTCAATCATTAGAAGACTTCACGTTCGCCCATTCCATTGTTCTTATCTATCACAAAGGCTTTCAGGCAGACAACTTATTACAACCACCTACATTCCTTACATATAAAAAATATAATCAAAATCATAAATAGCAAAACAGAAAAGTCTACCCTTTCCACTTTCCGTACGGATGTGGCTTATTATTCTATACCAGTATTAGTTGATTGTGTTTCATGGCATATCAACCCTTCTATGTTATCAAGTACTAAATCGTGTTAATACCCGACACACATATGTATGTATCTCTCTGTCTCTCTCTGTATCTGTCTCTCTCTGTCTCTCTCTCTCTCTCTATATATATATATATGATTTGTAAGTGAGTTTGTTGGTTTGTTTGTTTTTTTTGTTTTGGTTTTATCGCATATCAACCTTTGTAGGTTGTTTAATGCCAAATCCATCAACATGCAAATAAATAATTCATTTTCAAATAATTCAGTCTAGCATAAGTACTCAGTTTAATTGTCAAAACATTTCTATTTCAAGCTTTTCACTTCAGTTGAATTGTTGTACTTAAAACAATTTATATATAAGTAAAAAAGAAAAGTTGGTGACCGTGTTCGAGGGCAACCAGAAGGCTCCTTTTCAATAGCTATTGAAGGATACCCTACCTTCCTCAAATAGGAGCTTCACCATCAGATTGTATTGTGGCATACCCAGGATAATCATTGGTGAAGGTCTTATGTCTCTACGGAGTTGCAGTAGACGTATTCTACAGTGCCAGCAGACTGGGCCATGAATTATACCAAGCTTGGTTTATTATTACACGAGGCCATAAATTAAGAGTATCCGGTAAGGACCACTTCTCGAAACCGTATCATAGTCAAGTTTTATTATCATCTACTAGCGAGATGTAGAATACACTGATTGTATCTCCTGCTGATGGAGTAAGACCCCCCCTCCCCACTCACTATAAGGAGTGCCTTGGGTATGAAATTAAACTATGATTAGGCTATAGATCTGTGGGTACACAGCCCCACTTCTTTACAATTACTCTCAGGTCCTAGAAATTCTACTACTTGTTAGGGTGCCATCTATGGGTCAAATATATATATTTGCTAATTATTTGTATAAGATACGAATACTTGATATCTTAAAACTGTGTGCAAAAATGTAAATATAAACATTCAATGTGTGCAATAACCTTAGACGATTGGACATTCCGTTAAAATCAACCAAGAATCTTTTTTTTTTGTTTTGTTTTTTTTATTCTTATTGAGATTTATTTATTCTTCAGTCTGAATTTATTTTCATGTCAAGCCGACCACTAAATTTTTAATCACGATAATCTTGTCTGACACAAGGCTAAAAATGAAGGGTCAATACTCAAGTTTCAACGATTACAAATCCAGATTAATTATTTGTCCATGGAAATGTGTGTATTTATCCAATCTAGCGCTATAGAGAGGGTACGTCACAAGTTCAATTTTTAAGCTGAGTCGATTTGGTTTGAATTCAGAGTTTTTCCTTCTCCTTGAGTCTCTGTCTAATCAAGTCTAAAAAGGTAGCCTGCCTTTGACCTATACTATTTCACTCTAGCTGGGGAAGAACAGATGGATTCATACCTTTTCCATGGGCATTAGCTCAAAATGAAATGCAAAAAGCAACTGCTAGGATTTTAACTCCGGTCTCCAATAACCACAGAAATATATCCATTATTTATTTGGTACCTCTAATTTTGTCTGGTATAAGGCCTCTAACGAAGAGTACGTAACTCTAGTTGTAACAACACCTAAAACGGCTTGATTATTTCCACTGAAATGAACTTACAACCACCAGATTATTTCATTTAGAATCATTCCCCAACAAAACTTCTCAATCCCAACAATAGGCAAACAACAAGGAATACTTACTCTAGCATAACACTTGTACCGAATGGAGGTGCCCGTGGTGTAATGGTTATCGTCGCAGGAAATGGACACGGTGACACGAGTTCAAATCCTGGACGAGACTGATTGTATTTCACATTGCACTAATACCCTTGGGAAAGGTATGAATCCAATTGTTATCCCCCCAGCTATGGGTAAATAGTAGGGCAGACTAGGTTCTTCAGCCTTGGTGAGGCAACTAGTCTAAGAGGAGGAAAACTCTGAATATTTGGAATATCTTTATAATACTTACATGCACATAGAAAGAAGAGAATGTATTTGACCTGTTAAACTCCGCTTAAAAAATTGACCTTCTGTCATATCCTGCCCGAGCAGAGGGGTTGGGTAAATATTATAACACTTGTACCGATCATGGTTAACGGAATTAGAACAATCTACTCCCGTCAATTAAATAACGGGTTCGGTTAGAGGTTTTCTCTGTGATCCCATATTCACTATGAAACACCTAAAGAAAGGTGAATGTTGATTCGTTAGTTGGTTAGCAGTTTTGTTTTACTGCGTATCAACCCTTTTCGGGTCATTTAAAGCCAAATTAAATTTCAAACAATTCTGTTTAGTTTTTTACATACAGTTAAATGTCAAAACAGTTTTGGTAAGGGTCAAAACAGTTCTATTTTAAACAATTCAGTTTAGCATAAGTACATAGTGTTTGAAATAGAACTGGCGCTTTCCCTAAAAATAGATTTGGCGTTAAATAACCTTTTTAGGTTATGTAACGCCAAATCTATTTTTGATATGCCATAAAACCAACCAACCAACCAACCTGGGAAAATCAAACGTTTTGGAATATCTTTATAATGCTTACATGCATATAGAAAGAAGAGAACATATTTGACAGACAACATAACATCATCTTATTCAACCGAAATAATACATCAATAGAAAATAATACAAACAAACAGTTACAATTCGTTGCACTGCCGGCCGAGTTATTACTAAGTATTTCTCGCATAGTTCATCCGACTGATTGTAATTCGGCCAGTGTATTTTGTCTCCCATCCTAACCACACAGTACCTCTATTTATATTATCTAGAGGCCCGACACTGGCATTCAATCACCAGTATCTTACTTAATGACAATTTTCGAACGTGTTAGGTTGCTGCAAACTTCACTAGCAAACCTGCAAGAGCGAGTTTAAGTCTCATTGGTTGCCCCATTCATTCAGCCTTGTGTCACATCTAAGCAAAAATGTTTAGTAAATTACTACTTCTATTCCAGCTAGTGTTACATATAGGTCCAAAAATACGACCAAGATATTCACATGCATAAAACGTTCATAATGTTCAAAGAATAGAATGTTCATACGAATATAAGAATCCGAAAAACGCAAAATTGGTTCCGGTACGAAACCTTTATTTACCTTTTTGAGTTTAAGGTTTTCTTACTATGCTGACTGTTCGTCCATCGTCAGCTCTCAACTCAGTGACTCAACCAACGCGCGGCACAGTTCATGGACCCCAATTGGTCTCGCCTCGGCGAGCTCCGAAAATCAACTCTCCCCGTCTAAGTCCAAATCTCAACTAATTTCTATCTGGGGTTTTTATTGTGACATCTATGATTGTCACACCCTCCCCGCGCGCGCGTGAACACCTGCACTCAATGTGTTCACCTAACTAACCCATGCACTAAGCCAAAAGGTTCTCAGCCTAACTAAACCGAAAGATAAGATATACAAAACGAAAATTGATAATATAAAAAAAATCCTTCCGCAATTATATAACACTAGGGGAGGGAGAAATTGTGGCGTAGTACCTAAAGCGCTGAACAACGACATCGTAATTGGCGAGTTCAAACTCCATTGGCGCTATTACGTACACTTTCGGATTAATACTTTTGCGGAAGGTTTAAATTCCCTTATCCTCCCAGTTATGGGTTAAATAATTACACTGTTTTTTTTTATAAGGATGGCTTTGGCATTAAATAACCCAAGAAGCTTTATATGCTATTAAATAAAGAAATCAAACGAAATTTCTGTTGAGAAGGGAGTGTTATCTATACTCTGTCAACAGAAAACACCTAACAAAGTGTTCACAATGAGATATTTTATATATATAATTATTCAACTCGTCTAAATCCAACAAAAGGTCACTAGAAAAGTACATCCCACGAGAATTATATTATACCGATTTGCATGAATTTACCAACCCCTCTGCACGAGCCAAATTTGACAGGCCAGGTTTTTTAGCAGAGTTTTAACTGGTTGTAATTTCGAGTTTCCCTTTCCCTTGATCTGCTGCCATACAAAAGATAAAGAGCCGAGTCTACCCGACTATTTACCTATAATTGGATAAAAAAGTATAACTACGATGAGAGATGCAAACACTCTCGTCCAGAATTTGAACTCAGGTCACTCAGTCCATTTCTTACGACAATAACTCGTATACCATACGCTAGTTATTGAATTGAGTGCAGCTTATAATAAAATTCTGCCTAAATGTGGAACACTCAGTGAGGTTCGAACTCACTGTTTAGTTGCAATGTTCTGGATAAAAAGGCATATTTTTAAAAATTCACCGTCTGACGTCACTTGTTTATGAACCGGTGACTTTAAATGTTTTCTTTAACACGAAGTTTTAATAAAATACTTCACATTTGATCTAGTCAATCTGGAAGCAATGATTTATCGTTCGATCAAAAAGTTAAGCTGTAAGAAGCTTGTTCTCTACTAAGCTGGGTGACAATTTAAAACAGCCAGCATTTTAACGAAACTAGGGTCTATGTGCCACATTAAACAAAGGTTATTAAATAACAAATTAATCTATATTTATTACAACCATTGGTACAGAGTCTTATTGCAAATTCAACGTTGTATACCACTGATGGTACATGGTCATATTTCGCATTCACCATTGTATACCACCAATGGAGCATTGTTATATTTCTAATTTACTATTGTACACCACCGGTGGTACATTGTTCAATTTCTAATTCAACGTTGTATTTTACGAATAGTACTTTGTCATATTTCAAATTCACAGTTGTATAGCACTAATGGTATATAATCATATTTCAGCTTTACTGCCATGTACCACCAGTGGATATTGTCGTAATACAAATTGACCCTGGTATACCACCCGTGGTACACTGTCGTATTTAAAATCGACCGTCATGCACCACAGGTAGAAGATTGGTAAAATGTCTTCCACCGGTGGCTACGAGTACGTTAGATGAGATGTTAATTCATTCTAATTAGTTTCTTCGTTTAATAACATTTCATTCTTTAACATTAAAAAATGAGAACTAATTGTTCATTATTTTTTATTAAAAAATCGCCTCTGTCATCAACGCGTAAATACCGTTTTTTTTAACATGAAATAATGGTACAAAATGGTATTGCGCTTCCTGTATGTTGTAGTTTCCATGAAAATACTCAAGTGACATTACTTTTGTATATATATATATATATATATATATATAATGTAATTGTAGTAAATGGACACGGCGACACGACTTCAAATCCTGGACGAGACTGCATTTCACATAGCACTAATACCCTTGGAAAAGGTATGAATCCAATTATTCTCCCTCCAGCTATGGGTAAATAGTAGGGCAGACTAGGTTCATCAGCCTTGATGAGGCAACTAGACTAGGAGAAGGAAAACTCTGAATTCAAACCTGTTAAATTCCGCATAAAAATTGACATTGTGTCATATCCTGTCCGAGCGGAGTGGCTGATATATATATATATATATATATATATATATATGCATATATTATTTGCATGTGTATAAAAGTTCAGATTAAGTTGGTTACAACCCACAAAGCTTTTCTTTTTATGATCTTTTGTTTTTCTAAAATTTTCTTCTTGGTTTATTTGAACCAGGGTTCAGTAGATAGAGAAGTTAACCTATTTTATACTCTCTAGCACTTTCGATCATATCGATGGATAGTTTTCAGGGGAATTATAGGCATTGTTTGTTTTTGTTAAGTTTACGTGCAATAGATATAAGATCATAAAAGGAAGCCGATGGTCTTTAACTAAACAATAAATATGTACTATATATATATATATATATTTGTATATATACATATATACCATATATGTACATAAATATAAATAAATTCTCTCACACACACACACACACACACACATATATATATATATATATATATATATATGTATATATATGTACGTGCACTCCAGACACATACATATAGATTACAGACACCATATATTTGGCATTAAATGACTCACAGGGGTTGATATGCCGTTAAACAAAACTCAAACACCATATATATACGAGGTGATTTGAATAAGTTTCCTGACTTTTTTTGGACAGACATTCAAAATTGTCGTAGACTCTTGAATGTTATTGCTATACATCTTATGAGATGACAGACCAATTTTTATGATTTCAGGTTCAAATGAGCAGCTACAGCAGCAATTGGAATACACCCTACTGATTGTCACCGCTAGTGAATTTAAAATATGCAATGTGGACGTGAGGACTCTTTAGAAGAACGATATACAATAAATTCTGTTTAAACTTGGGAAAAATGTCTCAGAAACGTATGGAATGCTTGATTGCTTTTGGAGCATCTTGCATGAATCGAGCATCAGTTTTGAGTGGCATAATAGATTCAAGGAATGCAGGGAGTCTGTGAGGGATGATGAGAGGTGTAGGACAAGTAAGGAAGTAAATACACCTGAGTTGATTGGCCAAAGGGTTAGGGTTAGGGTTACTCTGTTGAGGTTTTAAGGGAGTTCAGGTAGAGATTCCGTCGGAAGAGGCCAGCACTCTTCAAATTGGGTCAGTGGCATTTCCACGAGGAAAATGCACCAGCCCACAACTCCATCCTTGTCACAGTCTATTTGACCAAGATGGGCATCAAGACAGTTCGTCACCCTCCCTATAGTCCAAACCTTGCTCCCTATGACTTTTAGTTATTCCCAAAGTTCAGAGGCTGTTGTTATGGGTCAATTGAAGTGATGAAAGAGGCTGTGACGAAAATCATTGACACGCATACATTTGAAGACTTCCCTGGGGCCTTCCAGAACTTATTGGAACTGTACAACAAGTGCATTGCAGCCCGAGGAGATTATTCAAATGGGACAAGAGTTTCATGTGTGTACTATCAATAAAAGTGCTATCAATAAAAGTGCCCATAGGAAAAAAGTCTGGAAACTTATTTAATGATCCTCGTACATATTTATATATATATATAATTTTCTAAATATATATTGTCCAGTCGGCTTCTGGCTGTAGAATACACCGACTGGAAACTAATTTAATGATCCTTGTATATATATATATATATATATATATATATATATATATACAGACACCATATATATATATATATATACATATACAGACACAATATATATACATGTGTGGTACTCGAAAGCACTCTTGTTTCAATTATAAATGACCCTTGGTTGGTGAAACTGGTTTATATAGAGGTCGTTGTTCCTCTTTCCTGGAGTGTGTTTACTTTGGTCTGTTTTAGCCGTCTTCGGTATTTGATATGTTTACAGTTGTGTGTGTGTGTTGGCATTGGAGTAGTTTTGGATTTCATTAACAGCATTTTTTGTGTGTGTAAGTATGTATCATGTGGAGTTTTGTGGTTTTAAATTTACAAGTTGTTCTTTCCATTTTTGTACATGTATATATATATATATATATAATACAATAATGAATAAATAGGTATTAGATTTATATTTTTAATGGTATGCATGTTTGTCTGTGACCTTTAGTTTCACTAAGTTTTCCAAATAACAATCATCAGGCAGATGAAAGGAAATGAATAAATCGAAAAAATGGAAAATTACAGTCAAAAACTGTTGGGATTGTGTAAAAATCTTTATGTGTGCTTGTGAATATGTGTGTATGTGTTTGTGTGGGTTATAGTTGCGTATTATTGTATGTGCACGTGTAAGTGGTGTTTAGTGTTTGTATGTGAAGATACATGTGCAGCACAATAAACTTGAGGTTGTTTACCGGATAAGAGAAAGCACTTGTAGTGAACTTTGCTTCAGTAGAGGCAAGAAAAATCTACAAAAAGAATTAGTGACAACCTACACGGTTACAATATATATATATATATATATATATATATAGTACAATTTGATGGAGACTCAAACTCTGTTAAGTCGTTGTCTCCATCAAATTGTACTATATACGCTCTGAATGTGAATTTTGTAATACCCCAGCGAATAAAAAGGGAACTAACAATAGCCATACATTGAGCACTCTCAGAGATTTATATGATGTTCCTCATATATTCTATGTAAAGAATAATCCACACCTACTGTCATTGGACACTGACTGGATATTTTAAAAAGAAAAATAAATATATATATATATATATATATATATATATATATATATATATATACAGACACCACACACACACACACACACACATATATATATATATATATATATAAAATTATTTTACAATACAAATGAATTGTAACTGGTAACCGATGACTTTAACCACTAAATATCCTGAAGCACAATTGTATGATCGATAACAAAAGTTAGGCCCGCAAAATCTAGCGTAGCTACGAGATATGCTTTCAAGAAACTAATAGGTATCGTTCGTAAGTACTTTTACTTTCTCGTAATAAGTTTTAATAAAGTAACCTGGAAAAGTTCGATGGTTTCAAGTATTCCTATCTAATACTAATGATTTTCAAACAGATCTATTTGACCCAAAGTTGGTAACATAACTGATACTACTAATCTGGGTCCGAATTTATATGGAACACCCCACAAGACACCAACTGTACAGCCACCTGCCTCCTATCACGAAAACTATTCAAGTTAGACGAACCAGACATGCAGGACACTGCTGGAGAAGCAGAGACGAACTCATAAGTGATGTACTCTTATGGACCCCCACATATGGCCGAGCAAATGCAGGACGACCAGCACGAACATACATTCAGCAGCTATGTGAGGATACAGGATATAATCCAGAAGACCTCCCAGAGGCGATGAACTATAAGGAAAAGTGGCGAGAGAGGGTCAGGGGTATCCGTGCTGCCAGCATGACATGATGATGACGATGAATGGTAATGAAGGTGAGACTACATATTGTCCAGAGGGTTTACTTTGGTTGTGTCTTATGGCTCATCAACAATTGTAAGTTATTCAATGCAAAATCCTGTTGATACATATATATCAAATATATGAATTGTTAAACACATTTTGTTGATAATATTCTTAAACATGCCTAGGCTCTTTTTTCAACGCAGTTAAATGGTTTCAAGTATTGCTATCACAATTTAACATTAATCATTTGTGTGCTTATAGATTGTTCAGTTTGACCTGCAGATAGGACCCTACCAGGTGTATCCATTCCCTCCGGATCAAGATGGAACTGAGAGCAATGGCAATAAAGGGGTACTTCACATTCCCCAAATCCCCACGGCTGGATCCTTGCCATCAGATGGTTTAATGTCATATAGAGGGCAATTGTTGAGAGAGTCTTACCCTTCTGAAGAGATGCAGTTAGTTTATTCTACTGCCCATATCGACTAGGCTGAGTTCCAGTGAATGCTGTTTTGTTTAATATCTAAGAAAATGAACCTGACTGATGTCAGTTTTGGACTTTAATATAAAAATGCCCACCAAACCTGAATGAATCAAACAGCAACCAAATATTTGATAACAGACCTCTGTTCAAGCTTGGAACACTATTTGATTTTCTGAGAGAGAAATAATTTCTACCATAAAATAACTTAAAACAATGCAGAGTTAACATTTATAAAAAAAAATTGAAATGAAAAAGTAATTTTGGTTTAAAAACTTTCTATTATTTATTGTGCAAAAAAATTACTCGATCATTTATTTAAATTAGATTTCATGAATTATTCATATTCATACTCGCGTTTAATGTTTTTCCAAAATACTTCTAATCATAATTCTTTCAAAGTTACAAACAACTTAAAAATTTTTTTGACAAAATATCTTACACTTTAAAATAATTTTCGAAAACTACTCGTGCCCAGTCGGCTTGTGCGGTAGAATTAACCGACTGCATCTCTGCAGACACCTTTATTCCCCCCCCCAGTGTCCCGGATATGACTATAAACAATCTGATGGTGAGGTTCCTGTATGGGAGCTTGGAGAATGCCGAGTATCTGTTCATTACTATTGCTCCCACGTTCACTCTGACCCGGAGAGGTAGCACCTGATAGGGTGTTAATTGTGGGTAAAAAAATTGTTTAACATTAAAACTATGTGTAAACAAATGAATTACGCTAACTTGAATAGTTAGAAATAGAACTATTCGTTCGTTTAACTGGTTTCAAACAAATGATATTTAATTGGATTGTTAGGGATACATAGGAAAACGTGAAACCATTTAACAGTGAGAAAAAAGACTGAGCTCAGGCACGTTTAAAAATGTTATCAACAAAATGTGTTTACCAGTCATATATATATATATATATATATATATATATATATATATATATATATATATATAATATATGCAAAAACAGGATTTGATTTTAAAGAGCCTACGATGTTTGATATGCCATAAAACTCAATCAAACCGAACACTAATTAAGTCACAGAGAATTGAAACAGAACAAGGCTAAAGGCAAAAGAACGCAATTTTTTTTCTATTTTTTCATTATATCTTTATAATTAAATAGAATCTAAAAGATACATCACATATGAATATTGCCCTGTTAATTGTTTATTATAAAAACTGAAACGTATCGAATATGTCAAGCATAAATAAATTCACCTTCTGAATATCTTACTTTTTATATTTTATTCTTATATCTAAATATCATCGGATTCACTCCCATTTTCTGTTATATATATGTATATACAAATATATATATATATATATATATATATATATATATATATATATATATATATAGAGAGAGAGATAGATAGATAGATAGATAGATAAAATTAGGAGTGCTTCGGAGGAATGGCTTTTAAAAGTTTTGCACTGTTATGAGGGAATACTGGGCACATTGCCATACAAATGCTTTCTTTTGTGACCCTTTCTTTTTAGCTGGGTACCAAGTCAAATTTGTGGGACAGGAGATTGGAAGAATCTTTCAGAAAATGAAACAGCCACGGGTGCTTTCGGGGTAGCTGTGCTCGGACATAGTTACAGACTAATAAGACTTTCGCTGCAGTCGTGTCTAAGTGCTTTGCAACAAAAGGACTTTTTTTTCTCAGTGTGGCACCTAACAATGGAAAAGTCTGCAGGCCGCGCCAGTTTCCAAAGACATGCATTGAAGCAAAGTTTAAAGTCTGGGACAAGATGTCTACAAGCAACTAAATGAGGAACCTTTTTCTTTTTTTCATGCGATATTTGTTTTCTGGTTTTCTTGAATTCTTTCCCGTCTTTCTTTTTATCTTTTTTTTCCTTCTTGTGTCCTGTGGGATGGAGAAAATTATATCTCCGTCACCCTCTCAGCTTTTTGCAGTTATTGGTATTCTTCATATTTTGTTTTCGTTTCCTCGTAAAGTTACTTTTCTTTTTTGCGTCTTTCTTTATCATTATCTTACCATTTCCATCCTTCTCTCTGACTCTCTCTCTCTCTCTTTCTCTCTCTCTCCCTCTGTCTGTCTCTCTCTCTCCCTTCTATTATGCTGTTTCATTTTTCATCATTTAATTTCTTTTTCACCATCTCTTTATCTTCTAATCTGATTTTTGCTTCTTCCTGTTCTCTCTTTCCTTCTTTTTCATTATCCCCTTCTTCTTCTTCTTCTTCTTCTTCTTCTTCTTCTTCTTCTTCTTCTTCTTCTTCTCAAAGACCTTTTTTGTAATCTTCTCTTTCTTCTTTCTCTCCTTTTTTTATCGTTTTCTTCAATGATTTTTATTTGTTTCTCTTTATCTTTTATTTTCTGAGTCCTCTCTTTCTTTCATCCTACTTTCCATTGTTGTTTTCAGTTTATTTCTTACCTTCTTTCAATTTTTTTCTTTTCTTTTCTTTTCCTTTCTCTTCTTTCTGCCTATATTGCTTCCTTCTCATACCTTCCTTCTAATCAACTTTTCCACATATCTTCCCCCCTCTCTCTCTATATATCTCTTTCTCTCTCTCTCTCTCTCTCTCTCTCTCTCTCTCTCTCTCTTCATCTTCCCATCTTTCTGTTTCTTTCTCGATTTTATCTACGCTTTTCTCTTCCTTTTTTCGGCTTTGTTATTCTTTTGTTCACCTCTTCTTTTTCTGAATCTTTCTGCATCTTATCTTCTCTTTAATTGTGTTATCCTTCTTTCTTTCATTCTTTCTTTCTTTCTTTCTTATTTATTCAATAACCTCTTTTTCCCACCCTACTTTTTTTATATGTTCCCTTTTTTCTTTAAATCATCATTTTCATTGAATCTCTTTTTTCTTCTTTTTTGCCTCATCCTTTTTCACTTTAACTTTCTTCATGGACTTTTTTCCACTACTTTTTTTCTATTCAATACTTTTCTTTACCTCTCCTTTTCTCGTTATTTTTTGTTCTTCTTTTTTTCTCTTCTCTCTTATCATCTTGGTCTCCTACATAATTTATCCTCCTTCTTTTCACCTTCACTTGTTTATGTTCCTTCATTTTTCTCGACTCCTTTTACCTTTCTTTTCTTCATCCCTTCTCTCCCTCCCTCTCTCTCTCTCTCTCTCTCTCTCTCTCTTCTACACGTTTTCTTTTTTTATTTCATTCATGTGTTCTCCTCTTCTACTATTTGTCTATTCTTTTTTTTTTCGTTTTATTATCTTTATTTACCTTTTGTTTTTCTATCCCCTTTGTTCCCTTGTTTACTTCCTTCATGGCCGCCTTATTATTATTCAGTTCTTTTTTTTTCTTTACTTTTCCTTTCTCTCTCTTACATTGGCTCCCTTTTCCTCTTTTGTTTTCTTTTACTTCTTTATTTTTTCTTTTTCTGCTTCTAAACTTCTGCTCTTTATCAGTTCCTCTCTTTACTTCTTCTTCTTCTTCTTCTTCTTCTTCTTCTTCTTCTTCTTCTTCTTCTTCTTCTTTCATGGCCTCTTTTTTCCTTCACTTACATAACTGTAACTTCTCTATTTACTAGTTTTCCTCTTTCTCATTCTCCTCCTCCTCTCCTCTTTCTTTCTCCAACTTTCACTCTTATCTACTACTTCTTTCTTTTCTCCCTATTATAGTCCCTTTGACTTCATATTTATTTGTGGTGCTGCTTGCAATGCGTGGAATTCATGTTGTACGTTTATTGTATACACAATGGACGATTCAATATCATCCCATTGAGAGAAACCGACTTAATTAAATTGTGGCGTCGACACTCTTCGGGCATTCGCACATAGCCATGTTTTCCTTCATTTAACAAAGAATATCAAATGATTCAAAGATTCTTCCCTTATAGAAAAGACCATGCTTATATGAAGAACCGGCACTGTACCCTGCTAATAACATAACTGACAGCGTGACTTGCGACAGAGAAAGACAAGGGGGTGTTTTTGTGGTGTAATGGTTAAACTGATGGGTCTGCGGAATCGTAGTAAGCGAGTTTGTACTCCTGTCGCGCTTACGTTCACTTTCGGGCAAATACCCTTGGGAAAGGTCTGAACCCCCTTATCCTCCCAGCTATGGGTTAAATATTACCACTACTGTTCTTCTAGGAGAATAGCTTTGGCGTTAAATAACCTACAAAGGTCTATATGCCATTAAACAAAGAAACCAAACCAAACCAAACCAGAGAAAGACAAGCATATGCACGTGAGGGAATATATAAAGGTTCTATGAATATAACCAGGAAATAATGTCTTAGTCTAAAAGGTAGTTTCTGTTGTATAGTCACAATACAACTATACAGATGCAGGGAAATACGAAACACTGACGACTCTCCGTTGTTCAGGTACGAAACGTTTATTACCTTCTTCACTTTAGTTTTTCGACACGAGGAGAGAGAGACACAATTTTTACTATGCTGATTGTTCCTACATCGCCCACAGTCACCCCCCCCCAGCTGGACTGGACTTACCCAGAGTCAATCTTCTACTCACTGCTTTTTTCAAAAATCACCAAATTCTCAGCCCATCGCTTCCGGGCATGACATCATTCACACCGCAGTCCCATTTACTATCTGGGGTTTTTATTATGACATTTGTGATCGTCATACCCTCTGCGCACGAGCGTGAACTGTACTCAATGTATGCATCTGCACCTGCACTAAGCCAAATAGTTCTATAAGACGCATTCCGTGTTGTGCATATACCACTTGTTAGCATGGTCAAATTTAGATGTCTTGCACAGTTCCCAGGGGACCAGCTATTGTTGTCTAGTGGTATTTTACTGTGGTTTTAGTGACAGCAAGTCTCCTCAGGTCTCCTGGGCTCTTCTAGCTAATCTTGCCGATCTTAACAATGTTGTAATCTGCATAATCTCGACTCTTCGTCTTATTTCTAGTTCTACGTGTCTTGTTTCCAAGTCTCTCGGGAATCGGTCTAAATGCACCAGTTACATTTTATGTGGGTATTTTTATTCTTGTTATTGATTATAGTCTGTCTGAAGAGTTTGTTTAAGTTTCTTTCCATGATGTTTGTGGTTGAACTATTGGGTAAACTAATATACGCACACACACACACACACACACACACACACACACACACACATATATATATATATTTGCATATATAAATATATATATATATATATAGAGAGAGAGACATTTGAGTAAACTGTTACATGCTTCAAAAAAGCTACAAAAGCTGAAAAATAATGCTTCTCTCACCCGATGGGAACTCTGATTTCTTTGACATTGTCACTGGAGTCTTGTAAGGACAAAAAAATTGTACCATTTCTTTTCATGTTGTCTAGATAACTGTATTTGAGGGTTTATAAGGAATCCCCGTGGCGTAATCGGTAACGTCCTGTACTGCAACATCACACAAAGCAAGTTTGAACTTCATTCAAGATTTTACGTTCACTTTCGTACTAATACACTTTCGAAAATTACGAATCCACTAATACCCCTGTCACAGGTTAAATAGTATAACTACTGTTTTTCTATAAAGATTGCTTTGGCATTACCCACGAAGGTTTACATGCCATTAAACAAAGAAAGCGAAGCTTTATATATATATATATATATATATATATATATATATATATATATATACCATTAAATAATAAAGACAGATTTTGCCAGTATAATTTATTTAAGATCCTTTCAAGTTTTCAGATAAGTGTCTTAGATTCTGGTTGAAATTGGTAGATCAATTTCCCAAAAGTGTCCCGAGCGCATTCGGACACTTCATAGGCCATCATCAGGGGTTGCTCCCTTGTGTACCGTGTGTTCGTATTTTTTTTGAAAAAGAGTTTTGAAAGTTTATACCATAACGAAAATATCGGAACGCAGAAGGGTCCGAAATCTATCATTGTATGCACACACATACACGCACACTCACACACATACACATTCACACACACACACACACACACACATATATATATATATATATATATATAAATATCATTCGATCATCACACTTCATAGTCTAGAATAGAAACGCCGTTAACTAGTATCAAGGTTCTCATATATATATATATATATATATATATATATATATATATATATATATATATACTAAGACCTATTTTTACGACCAGGATGAGACAATAGGTCTGTTTAAAAGTTTAATAGGTTTCAATTCAGGCTTTTCCTTCAATGAGATCGTTTGCTACGCCGAGATTAAAGAAAGCAGTCTGCTCGACTATTTACTCATAGCTGGAAGGAGAATAATTTGATTCATACCTTTCACATTTGTATTAGCGTTATGTAAAATGCAAACAGCCTTGTCCAAGATTTAAACTCGAGTCACTTTGTTCCTTTAATACTGTAACATAACAGTAACAAAGAGAACGTTGTATATTAGACGTCAAATACTACGTTGTACCGTAATACACAAAATGTACGGTTGTACCAGCACATGTTGGGACAGGTTAATAGCTGTATCGCTACGTCTTAAGAAGTAGTTGGACCCTGTTGTAACATCAACGCGGAAAGAGATAACGAACACACGAAACACTATCTTAGTCCTCTTACACGAAGTTTTATTCACTACTACTCTTTTTAAGTAGTCGTCACGAGAAGATACAGTGTATGAAAGCTGAGTCGACCCTGTTTACTGGACAAAGAGAAAGAACACATCATGAGGAGAAGGAGAAAACAGACACACACCTTGAATTTTCTTCCTCGTTTTCTATTGTAATTCGAGAATGCTTGTTCGCTGGCGTCGTCTTCACAGGTTTATGTCTGATGTGAGATCCATTTTTTGGAGTCCACCCCAAAATGAAGGTCATAATTTTCGTTTGGCTTTATTTTTTTTTTCGTGGTTGGTGTTCCACTTGCGTCATTACCTCTTTGCATTTAAGCCCGATTCGTCTCCTTACTGGCATCCGGTGTCGGGAGGAGGAACATCCATTCCGGTCGTTCGACACCCGCGCAGAAGATTTAGAACCTCCGGTTTTTGTCCTTTTTTATTGACGTTGTCATTCACCCGTGTCTGGCTGACCTAATCCAGTGCTTTAGCCTGTGTCAATCAGAAGTCAACCGGCTGTTTCTATCGATTCACTGTCTACTTTTTCGTTTTATTATTTTTCTTGTCTCACTCCCCGAGGAATTAACCTCTCGTTCTCTTACAAACTTGTACTTACCATATCACGTTACAATACGACAGTCCCTCTTTAAACTACGACTATCTGCTAAATATTCTAAAGCGGTCAAAATAGAACTATACGTGGATAAATGGAAACTGTCGGCCATTTATTTCCTATTTCAAAAATTATCCAAGTAAAACGAATAAAACATACAAGTACCTTCTGGAGATTCATGGACGAATGCATATGCCACTTACTCAGATGGACATCTTAACATGGAAACACCAGTGTTAGCAAATCAGCAAGCAAGAATTATATCAAGCAGGTCTGTCAGAACATATGATGCAATTTCTTGGACCTTCCAAGACCGAGAGACGAAAGAAACCGATGGTGAAAGAAAGTCGAGGGATTCTGTTCAATCAGCTCGATTATATATATATATATATATATATGTAATATGTTTGTGCATGTTTGCGCATGTGTGTTTGTGCGTAGCTGGGCAACAGTCTTATATTTAAGCATATTTGATTAAATAATAAAGACACATTTTGTGTATATGATTTTACTGAGATCCTTTACCAGGAAACTTGATAGGACCTTGATAAGATTATATAGACAAAATGAGTCTATCATTTAATAAGCATATATATATATATATATATATATATATATATATATATAAAAGTGTGTGTGTGTCTGTCTGTCTGTCTGTCTGTGTATGTGTGTGTGTGTTTGTTTTTGAGTAAAAAATAAAGACACATTTTGTCTATATGATTTTTGTAAGATCCTTCAGAGTTTCCTGACAAGTATTTTGATTTTAGGTTGAAATTGGTAGATGCATTTACCAAAATCATCCCGGGTGCTTTCGGACTTTTCATAGGCCATCATCTAGGGTTGTTTGAATGTGTAAAAATAACACTCTTTACACATATAAACAGCCCTTGATGATGGCCTATAAAAAGTCTGAAAGCAACCGGGATGATTTTGGTAAATCTGTCTACCAATTTTAACCTAAAACCAAGACACTTGTCAGGAAATTTTAAAGGATCTTACTAAAATTATATAGACCATATTTACCCAACCCCTCCGCTCGGGCAGAATATGACTCAAGGTCAATGTTTTTAAGCGGAGTTTAACAGGTTTGAATTCAGAGTTTTCCTTCTCCTAGACTAGTTGCCTCACCAAGTCTGAAGAACATAGTCTGCTCTACTCTTTACCCGTAGCTGGAGGGAGAATACTTGGATTCATACCTTTCCCAAGGGTATTAGTGCTACGTGAAATGCAATCAATCCAGGATTTGAACTCGTGTCGCCGTGTCCAATCCCTGCGACGATAACCATTACACCATGGGCACCTCCTTAAAATTATATAGACAAAGTGTGTCTTTATTCGTCAATCGAACACACACACACACACACACACACACATATATATATATATATATATATATATATATTATTGATTATATGATGACACATTTTGTTTATTTAATTCTATCTAGATTCGTTCAAGTTTCCTGATAAAGGATTTTAATCAAATCAAATAGAGAAAATATATTTTTTTATTTAATCAAACATGCTTATATGAAATACTGCTGTCCAACTACACACAAACACAAATCTATATATATATATGTTAGTGTGTGTGTGTTTGTGTGTGTGTGCACTGAGTATGGTTAATTTACCTCAAGTATTATATTTGCCACCGAGCAAACGCAAACAGTAGTGAAGATGTGCGAAAACGTCTTTCAGCAACAGCAACCATAGCATGACAAGGATGTTGTGTAATAAAATTTCAAAAAGCAACTCATCTCAATCTGTGGTGACTGGCCAGCTAACTAGATCTACCCACCTTGTGATTAACTCCATTGAAGGCTCAAATCGCTAAACGTCTGCCGAAGATGAGTGTCAAACTAAAAAAAATTATTCGTTAAGCAAATACCAGAGACAATAACTGGATGAGAACTGCAGAACATCAAGTTGAGGCTTTAAAAGTTAATAGTTTGGCAAGCCAAGCATTTGCGTGACAGTCTTTAATCTTTTTTTTTTCCTTTCTTTGTTACATAGCCCGATATACGGATGTGTGAAATAGACATAGGGAATCCAAAATAAACGACATTCACGAAATTGCTTCAGGTACGAAACTTTTATTCACCTTTTTGACTTTAAAGGTTTTTCGACATGAGGAGAGAGAGACACACAATCTTTCTATACTGACTGCTTTTACATCGTCAGCTCTCAACCCAACCAACGCGCGGCACCCGTAGCGCACAAAATCGTCTGGCCTCGCCCAGGTCTGAATCTCGTCTCTCTCGTTCGACGGCAGGAACTCAAATCACTGCTTTTTCTCAAATCCCCATAATCCTCAGCCCACACTTCCGGTGCATGACGTGACCCATATCCCCTTGTCGTAATTCCTATCTGGGATTTTTTTTTTACATCTCTGAATGACACATCCTTTCCGCGTGCGCGTGAACATCAGCGTTGATGTTGCACCTAACTAACCCATGCACTGAGCCGAAAGGTTCTCATCCTAACTAAACCTAAAGGCAAGATATACAAAACGAAATCCCTCCGCAATTATATTACATCTTTACTTAATAGTATATCAATTTTAGTCCGTAATTTATAGCTATCCTTAAAGATAAACTGTAGTGGTACTATCTAATCTAAACTTGAAGAGATAAGAGAGTTCATACTTTTCGCTAAGATATTCGTCAAAAGAAAACGTGATATCATAACTGAAGTTCGAACTCGCAATCTGATCGTCCTTACTTCTCCAGCAGTCTTCCACAGGTCTGATTCGTCTAATTTGGATAGTTTTCATATAGCTGCTATTTTGTGGAGTGCTGTCTCCAGGGCTTGTTCAGCATTCTCGTGTAATTGGTGCCAAGCTTTTTTCTCCATACATTTAGTTAGCGTCCATTAAGCAGTATTGATACGACCGCTCCTTGGTAAAAAACTGCATTTTTTTATCTGTCAGGTCTGACTTTCATATGACCGATAGCTTATCGACAGCTGTCCATGCCTTTGCTAGTAGCGTATTAAAGTCATTCTAGGCTGATGAAACACCGTATCCGATATGGGTGAACTTATTCACTAGTTTCAAATGACCACTCTTTAGAGTGGAGATGTCGCCTCTTTGATTAAAGCACATGTATTATGTCTTGTCCACGTTTACATGGAGGCCTATGCCACCTGCTGCTCGTTCCAGTCTATGTAACAGGGATTCGGCTTGGGTGGGTGTATTTGCTAAAAGTGCCATGTCATCGGCGTAGTCTGGGTCGGTAATTGTTGTGCAGGGTATCTTCTGCTTCTTTCCTTTGCCAGCTTGAAACTGTTTTCTTTCATTAAATCCATAGACGTTTTAAGCACGTAGTCTTGGCAGATAATAAACAGGTGTTGTGTAATGTGTCTCCTTGTAGCACACATATTACAACGTCGAAGTAGTCTTTGTCTCCATCCAGTGAGAGGACCTATACATTTGTGTTTTTGTAGACCATCACTATGGCTGCGACGGTTTCTTTGGGAAGGCCGCTGGCGAGAAGTATTTGCTCCATCTTCCCTCTGTGTATGGAGTCAAATGCATGGGAGAAATCAACGAATAATATTGTATACACCTTGGAGAATTCGTGGGATTGTCAAAATTTGTGATGTCGTGGATCGATTTCTCCGGAAGCTATTTTGGTTCTTCTGCAGTATTTTGTCAATTTTCGGTTCTATGCGGTTGCCTAATAGAGCATTGTAGATCTTAGCCGGGTTATACCTCGGTAGTTCTTTGCTATTCCCAGGTCACACTTCTTAGCAAAAAGGAGGATGCATCCTTTTGTCCATCCCTCTATTGTGTTTTGGTTATATACGGCATTGCTGTGTCGGAACTGCATGTCATAGAATTCCCTGGTTTTCCATACTTCTGGATGTATTTCATCAAGCCCTTCTGCTTTCCATTTTTAATTTTTCTTAATACTGAGTCGAGTTCTTCTTGCGTAAACTGTCTTAGTTTGATGTCTAACTGATTATTAATACTTTTTGTGATTGGTCCATACTTAACTTTTGGAGGTTTTCCGAGTAAATTCTCGAAATGTTATTTCTACATGTGTGTTCGTTCTTCTTGGCTGACAGCTTTCAGTTTAGTTCTCGCAGTACTCTTCCTTCAGATTACTTCGTTTACCATCTGCCATGCTATCTTAGATTGTCTATTTTCAACCAAATCTCTAATCTTATTGATCTGATTTTGTATGTATTCTGTTTGTTCTTTTACATTTACGTTAGTTAATTCATTTTGAGCCTTTTTAAGTTTCCCTGTATTGATATTGGTTGGGTTACACCTATTTTATAAGGCACCGATTTTCACGTCTGCACGTTTTTTTTTTCTAACCACTAATGTCTCCCAAAGGACTCTAGATTTATTTCTTTGTTTAGTTGGTATGCATTCTACTGCCGCTTCAAAGTGGGCATTGACGAAGTTCATATATTCGTTATTTGAAGTTGGTGTTTTTGATATATCCTGAAGCGCATCGAATACGTTTCTCTGTGTTAACGTATATTTATTTCTAATATCCCTGTTGCTAAGCAGGGACCAGTAATGGTGTACTGTTATTGTTGTTGTTCGGGCTACATACTTTCGTAGACTCAGTCGTATCTTTGTCGTTACATTTCGGTGATTGGAGGATAAATCCTTGCAAGAGGAATGTGCCTCGCAATTCAATGTGCTTTTATTCCATTTCTTATTCATAAGGATGTAGTCTATCTGTGCTTTAGCGTTATTTGAGATGGTGTAGGTTCATAGTTTTTCCTTTCGTTTCTGGAATTTAGAATTTAGGCATGTTAATCTATTTTCTAGCGTGAAATCTGTTAGATGTTCCCCATTTCTGTTTTACGAGTTGTGTTGTATAGCCACGACCAACTATACTAACACATATGCATATGCATGCAAAATCATAACGACGACACAATAAAGACGGGCGACACAGTTCTTAGAAAAATATACCTCTCACTTTATTGAAAGGGTTGTGTGTGAGAGGGAGTTGGAGACCGAACAGAACTGCAACATATTGACCCTCACTCTATTGGCCATAACCGCGTTTCTTTCCCGTTCATCTGGGCTGCTCAATCGGGAGCCTGGGGGCCCAGCCTTTCTGGGTGCTGGTTTTCTCTACTGCATCTTATCTGCAACTCGTCTGATCCCCAACTGCTCAATCGGGGGCCTGGGGGCTCCCTCTGCTGGGTGCTGGCTTTTTCTACTGCATCTTGGCTCCAACTGGTCTGCTCTCCAAACTGACTTCCTGTTTTCACCGAGTTATATAATACTTCAACACCTATCCTTCTTCCTGTGGGCATCACAAATTGCACTCATTCAACCCATCCACGGTCAAGGTTATACTCTATTCCTCGACTGGATGCACCTGTTATTTACATAGGTGCATTTCCTATTTTGACAGCCCGGCCGGGTCGTAGGTCAATATACAGCAGTTGTGTAAGATAAATTTGTTGTTTACATTTTTACATATTTGGACATTAATGTCTTCACTAATGATAAGAACGTTGGGTTTCGAGATGCTGCGAACAAGGGAGGGTAGGTCGTTATAAAAGGCGAGGAAGTCAGTTTCTTCACTAATATTGGTAGACGCTGTAGCAGGAGATGATTGATGCGCTGGGGTTGCAATTAAACGTAGCTGACATCATCCTCAGTTGTATTTTCTCGATGCTTTTTAGTGATTTTAGGGACCGGGGTCCTATACACATACCTGAAAATTCAAATTTTTCGTAAATTATCCTCTTAGTTGTTGATCTTGAGCCATTGTTCTCGTTCTTTAATCAATGGACCCATGAACGATTGCTTCAAAAGGGACTGAAATACTTAGGAAAACTTTGGCGCCTGCCTTGACTCATCTCTACCAAAGTTAAAAGCCTCATTTAACGAGTTGAATAGATTGAGGACCAAATAGGACAGACACAAAGTCCTATTTCCTCAAACATACACACACACACACACACACACATATATATATATATTCATTTTTTTGTTTATTTTATTTCTTTTGTAGTTGGTTGGTTGTTTGGATTTAATGGCATATCAACCTTTGCAGGTTATTTAATGCCAAATCCGTTTTTATTCAAATGATCAGTTCTATTTGAAACAATTCAATTTAGCATGAGTACACATTTTATTTGTCGAAATCATTGCTATTTCAAGCTATACAGTTTAGTCAAAAAGTTCTAATTCTCACAATTCGGTTTAGTTATAAAATAGTTGTTGTCCACACATAGTTAAATGGCAAAACAGTTCTCTTTTAAATAATTCAGCTTATCCTAGCACAGTTTTAAAGTAAAACACAGTTCTATTTCAAGCAATTCCGTTTTGCATGAGTACACTATTTAAATGTCAAAGTAGTTCTCTTTTAAATAATTCAGCTTATCCTAGCACAGTTTTGATGTCAAAAACAGTTCTATTTCAAGCAATTCCGTTTTGCATGAGTACACTGTTTAAATGTCAAAATAGTTCTATTTTAAGCAGTTCAGTTTAGCAGAAGTACGCTGTTTAAATATCCAAACAATGCTATCTCAAGTAATTTAGTTTAGCATAAATACACAGATCCGTTCTTTTTAACTCATAGATAGGACCCTATCAGGTGCTACTGCTCCAGGCAAGAGTAGACTTGGGAGTGATGGCAATGAAGGAGTACTCCGTATTCCCCAATGCCCCAGCATGACTGGAACCCCACCATCTGATTATTATTATGGGACACTCGTTACGGGTAGTGTTACCTCTCTGTAGAGGTGCAGTCGGTGTATTCAAATGCTCCACCTGACTGGGCAAGATTTTACGAACTAAACGGATAGAAGACAAAAGACACGATGTCCTATTTCCTTAAGCACAGACACACCCATGCGCGTGCGCGCACACATACAAACACACAAAGAAAACACAAACTGGTCACATTATGATTACAAATTTATTTCCATCCTGTTATGAGTATTGATATGAATCAATAACACCAAAAAAAAAAACAGGACTTTTTCAGATCTAATGGATAAAATAATTCAGAATAGACACAGGAAAGAAGGGTGGGATGGGGTAGAAGAGTGGTGAAACCCATTTCGCCCACTTCCGGTTTTTAGTTTTTATGTCCGGTTGGAATGATAGTAAATTAAATTTTTAAAATTTTTGAATTATTAATACATTTCATCTTAAAATTCCAGATTTGATAATAATTTAGGGAAGTACAACACTCCTTAATAACTTTAAGTTCGGATACAGTAATACTTATCTTAAATTAAATTTTAAATTCAAAATTAAAATTTAAAATTCAAAATTCATATTCGTGCCTATTAATTCAGTTACACTTCCATTGAAAAGTACGTACACATCACATGGTTTCTTCTCATCTTTTTATTTTATTTTATTCTATTCATTACACCTCAAATCTCAAATTAATCCTATGTTTTGGTTAATGAAACATTATCTATGATAATCTGTCTATAGACAGATTATCTCATAGATAATGTTTAACTTTAAGTTGAAATGTATTTGTTTTTCTTAAAGAAACTATTGCTCTGTGATTTCAGTTACATTGAGGTCTTTACCTGGAATATTTAAATGTTCATAGTTGAATTATTTTTTGTTCTGACGGACTTATTCCCGACTCCGGTCTGACTGGACCGAAATATATATATATATATATATATATATATATATATAATTTCTTTTATTTACATTTTTCGGACTATTGTCCTCATTTTTGTCGCCATGTTTATCACAACGTTTCAGCCGTTGTACGCTCCGGCCTTCTTCAGGTGGTTGGAATGTCAAACTTAACTCTTTATTTCGCTTACCGGGGTAGACTGCCCTAGTTCCAAGAGCCATGTTTAATGGATGTCAGTTATCAGTTATCTCCTGTTAATTTCTCCTCTGGAATTCTCGACTACCTTCGCCGGGTATTGAACTCACACTCTTTAGGCATGTCACTGGATCAAAACAACGCCTTTATCCTTGAGGACACATTGCACAGTGGATAAAGTCGTTGAAGAAGGTTCGGAGCGTACAACGGCTGAAACATTGTGGTAAACATGGCGACAAAGATAAGGACAATAGTCTGAAAAATGTAAATAATGTACATAATACCTCATATCAGAAATATTGGCAGATTTCATTTCTTTTGTTGTCACTTATTGTCCATAGCTCATTGGCCTTTTGAGTAGAGTATTCTCAATGATCCAAGAAACCTGGTTTCAATCCCAGGTCAAATCATACCAAAGACTTTAAAAATGGTACTTGATACCTCTTTTCTTAACACTCAGCAATATAAGGTACGTATCGAGGGTAAAGTGGAACAATCCAGAGAAAGGAGTATCACCCTCCCCAACACCTCGGTGTTGTAGCTATTGAAAAGGGAGCCTTCGGGTCGCCCTCGACTACAGTTGCTAACTTTTTACTTATTTTACATAGATTGTAGAAAATAAGAGCAAGCGTATTTGAAAGAGATATTTTTTGTTGCGAGATATTTTAAACATGTAAGAATGTTCTTGTCTTTAAAATCAGCATTCAAAATATATTTCCTTATATTAGCATGTATCACAGCGTGAGTTATTAAATTCATTTAGAGATAAGACAATCAATTATACTCATTAACTTTTTCTTTTCAACATTAAATTCACCAGAAGATCTGGGATTATTGTATATTTTACAAGCATCTGACTCATCAATCTTTTCACGTTTACATCATGAAAATATAGTGACAAAATCAACGAAAACAAAAAACCTGTTTAATTTCGATAAATTGAATTATTCTTTGATTCTTGCATTTAAAATATCAGCAATAAACGAACGACCCACCACTCTCCCCGTTAAATAGAATCGTAAAATTAAAGACCAAATTAAAAACATAAATCTTCAATCAATCGACCCCTCGTCGAAAGAAATTCAATAATTTTGCCTGATACTTATGCTTGAGCAAGCCTTTCAGCTATAAATCAACTCCTTTTCACAAGTAACGGCTCCCTTGCTTCTTCGTTATAAAATGTTCACAAAATGTGTTAGTCATTCGTGTCTCAGTCGACGATGGATAGATTTATGCTTTAATTTCTCCAATTTAAACTCCATCTACATCTGCTTATGGTCTTCAGACACTCGTTTTGAGGTTATTAAAAAGGAATCTGTCTTTCCAGCCGATTCTCCAGCCTCAGCGTCTCTTTTTCAACTTTGATTAACGTTAATATATTCGCGCTCTTTTCAAGTGGAAGAGAAAATGGCCGTTTTAGAAGTGCTGTGTTTTATGGTACGACATTTGACACTTGTCTACAGCAAGGTCACCTGGAGCAATCCATTACAGCGAATGCCATTTTGAATTCTACATTTTCTTTTATGTATTTATATAATTCATGCTGTATTCTTTTAACTATTTGCTTTCAAACTCATATTTTAAAAGGCGCGGTCATTTTTTGAACATTAAGATTTTATTTTAGATCTGTTTCAAAAATGGTCGAACCATAGATTATTAACGAAGATCAAGCCTGCCTAGGGCAACCGAACCCTAGTTCACTTCAACGGACGAAAGTGACTTCGAAAATTAAAACTTTTGTTTATTACAACTGAAAATAAAGCGATTATGAAAAATCACACTATCATATAGAAGAAGTATTCAGCTACGAAATATTATTTTTACAACAGAGTCTTGGTAATTTTTCAATGGCTGTGTTTTATTCTCATCCATAGAAGCCACCCTAATAGATGGGTATCAGTAGTTACCCGATCGAACTATTTGATCCTGGTTGTATTCCCGTGGGATTCGTCGAACCAGCATCTAGTAATATATGCCGTTGACCCATGGTTCGGTTTGACCGCCTTTACGTCCACCATGCAGCTTCCCATGTTGTCTGTGGTATAACAAATAAAAAAAAATTCATGTACTTTATTCAAATAGACGATATTTCCATACTAAAGGGTTGTCCTCTGAAACTAGAGGACAAGTTTGCCTAACTAGAAAGCAGTGTCACATCCACCGAGAATGACATCAACATGCGACTAGCAAAGGCATAGACAGCTCTCGATGGGCTATCGGTAATAGGTAAGTCAGACCTGTTCGATAAAATAAAACAGTTTTTTCCAAGCAGCTGTTGTGTTGATTCTTCTACATAGATGCTCCACATGGACCCTAACTAAATGGATGGAGAAAAAGCTTGACGGCAATTGCACAAGATTGCTATGTGCTTTATTGAGCGAGTCTTGGAGGCAACACCCTAAAAAGCAGCAACTGTGCGGATACCTACCACCCATCACGAAAACTATCCAAATTAGACGAACAAAACATGCCGGACACTGCTGAAGAACTAAGGACGAACTCATAAACGATGTACCCCTGTGGACCTTTCAAATGGACGAGCAAAGGTTGGACGACCAGCTATAACCTATATACAGCAGTTCTGTGCCGATATGGGATGTAGTCAGGAGGATATCCCGGGAGCGATGGACGAAGGTGACGGGTGGCGAGAGAGAGTCTGGGGGATTCGGGCTGGCAGCGCGACATGATGATGACTACAGAGTCACTATTATTTGCTTGGCGTTTTGACCCGTGACGAACACAGGCTTGTAACCCAGCACGTATGATGGTCTAGCCAAAGATAATGCTTACTATTTATTCCTAGAGAAAGTATAATGGGTATAGGGAACGCAATGCTACAGCTGGATAGAGAAAGTGTATTTTGTCCGTAAAATGAATGGTTCTACGTCAACTACCGCATCTACAGGAACACGATAGCACCATTTGATAGAGCAATATGTCGGATCGAAAGGAACGCCTCCTATCTATATTCTCTAAAACTCCAGCATCAATAGGAAAAGGAATGCTGTCTTTGAATAGAGCAAGAATGTCACTCTGTAAATAATGTATCTTAATTAATTCTCTGTAAACTTCAAGAGACACAGGAATAATAATGACAACATTGGATGGAGAAAATTTTCATTAAAAACATCATTTTTTTTAAACAATACCTCACTATTGACTATGCAGTTTGGTCAGACATGTACACGATTGTGTATGTTTGGTTTGGTTCGGTTGGATTTTATGGCATATCAATTTTTAAGGGTTAGGTAATGCAAAGTCCTCTTTATTTCAGATATTAAATATATGATTTGTAAAGAAATTTCGTTGATGACATTTTTAGACGAGTCTGAGCTTTTTTTGCACAGAGTTAAATGGTTTCAATTATTTCTATATAATCCGATTAATTCAATTAACTATTTATTATTCGTTTGTACAATGTTAAACGGTTTCATGTATTGATATGTAACAGCAACAATTTCACTGTCATTTATTTATGGATCCAAGTATTGCTATGCATCACTAACAATTCAATTAAGCATCAATCATTTGTTTACACACAGTTAAATCATTAAACAGTTCTATTTTAAACAAATCAATTGATCATAAATCAATTGTTTGCTCTCAGTGTAAATGTCAGAAAGTTCTCTTTTGTCCATTGATAGAACCCTATCAGGTGCTACCAATCCTGGCCAGAGTAGACCTGAGAGCAATGGCAAAGAAGTGGTCCTCCATATTCCCCAAAGACACTCGTTGGTGGGGTCTTACTCCTCTACAGATATAGAATCGGTGTATTCTACATCCCCAGTTAAAATGGGTTAGTCAAGTTTTAATAAGTTGCATAGATAGATACACTACATAGATGCTAACAAAATGCATGGGGAAAAAGTTATCTGGGAACTATGCAAGAGTGCTACGTGCTGTAAACCCTGGTATCAGTATCCCACAAAACAGCATCTGTACGACTTCTAACCTCTTATCACACAAGCTATCTAAGTAAGATGCACAAGACATGTGGGGCACTGCTAGATAAGCAAGGGCGGACTCATAAGTGACGTTATTCAAGAAAAGCCAACATATGGACGAATCTGTGTTGGCCGACCAGCAAAATCTTTATTATAACAGTCCTATGCGGACACTGGATGTAGTTTGGAGGACCTGCAAAGTGCGATGGATGATAGGAAAGGATGGAGAGAGAGAGGGGGGGTAGAGAGAGAGGGATTCAGGGAACACAGTGCTATCCCTGCGTCTTAATGATATATATACGCATTTTTGAAATTTCCAAAAACACGAAAAAAATTAACAGGACTTCTTCAGATCTTTTCGATAAAGAAACTGGAATAGACACAGAAAATTGGGAGGGGATAGAAGAGGGGTGAAGAGTTATCTCCTCATTAAGCCCACTTCCGTTTTAAATTTTAATTTCGGTTAGAAATGTAGTAAATTTATTTTTTAAAAAAAATTTATTTTTTATTTTCTAATTACATTTTGACCTAAAATACAGATTTTATATTGAATTAGATTTAAACTTTAATTAATAACCTTACGTAATGATACAGTAATAGATATATTAAACTAAAACAAATATTTAATTTATTTAAGATAATTTAAAATTTCAAAACTTTAGAAACCATTAATCAGTTACACTTTTTATGAGTAGTACGTATGTATTATATGCTTTTTCACAATTTTCTATTCATTTATTCTATTTATTCATTTACATTAATTCTCAATTTAACTCTATGCTTTTTTTTAAATTTTTGTTAATCATTAATAGTTTAAATTTAGCCCTATGTCTACACCTAGCAATTAATTCATTTCTCTTATTTGATAATTTTTTTGGCTCTGGAAAAAGCAAAACGTGGATTTTTTCCTCAAGACACAGATTGCACCTACTATCGAAAGACTTTGGGGTATTAGATCTTTTTAATACGGACCATTGAATGTCAGGGGTTAACCCTTTATTTTTCAATCCCCAATAATGTTTAGATAAAGCAGTTTGATTTCTTTTATGCTCATGGGAGAAGGAAAATTTGTGATTTCCATACCTAATTTTCCAATTAGTAGACGAAACGCCAATATAAGATTTCCTATCATTTATGTCCTCTTTTGGATAAATAATAGCTTGATATACTACATTATCTAAATTACACAAACCATTCATAGGACAATCACTTCGAGATTTACAATTAAATTCTATTTTTTTACTATTAATATTATTATTATTTACTCGGTTATGAAATTCATTAATAATTTCATTATTATGACTATTTATTATTTGAGAAATATTTTTAGTGCAAGAATAACTTATTTTCAAGGTTTTTCTATTAAATATTTTATGTAATATATTATCTTGTTTAAAATGCTTATCTATAGTCTTTGATAGTAGGTGCAATCTGTGTCTTGAGGGAAAAATCCACATTTTGCTTTTTCCAGAGCCAAAAAATCATAAAATAAGAGAAGTGAATTAATAGCTAGGTGTAGACATAGGGCTAAATTTATTCCCACAACGTTTCGGCTGATATGTCCACCGGCCATCTTCAGGTGTATGTCGAACTCGGGAACCTTCATGGAACTTCGATCCACAGGGGTCGCCTGTTCTGATTCCATTAGCCATAACTGGGTACTATTTACCAACCCCTCCGCTCGGGCAGGATATGACACAAGGTCATTTTTAAAGCGGAGTTTAACAGGTTTTGAAATCAGAGTTTTCCTTCTCATAACTGGGTACAAGTGCTGAGTATCCATGTATTGTTACTCGCCTGCAGTCAGGATTGAACCTGCAACCTCCAGACGATTGTCTCCTTAGAAGCATAGGGAACCAACGCCTATAACCATTACGCTATGTGTCCTTCTCTCATAAACTTAGAAAAACAATATCCTTATTGGAAGAGTTCATTGTGTATCTAAAATAGGGATGATACCACAGCAAAAGTAGAAATCCCCAAACCCCCAGTTATTGGTTAAATACTACCTCTGCTAGTCTTTCATAAGAATGGGTTTGGCATTAAATAACCCACGAATGTTGTTATGTCATTAAACAAAGAAATCTGAATTCCCCGGAACCGAAATTTTAAAGGCTTCGTATTTTAGGTCTTGATTGATTTCTTAGTTTTATGGCAAACAAAATTACGTGGGTTATTTAATGCAAAAGCCTTCCCTGTAGAACAGCAGTGATACTTTTTAACACGAAGATCGGGAAGGGGCATAAAGCATTTAATACCTTTCCCATGCGTATTTCTCCAACAATGAATGCTATAGCATGACTGTAGTGAGAACTCGCTTACATCGAGGCTGTAGTCCAAGACGTTAGCCACTACGCCACGGAGACACCACCCGCTTCATATTTTATCATGGTTTCCAAGATTGATTAGTAAGATATCAATAGTTTGATTCTCAGTCGATTCACCATATGCCTGCCTTTGTGCTAATTTTTTTTTAACTAAATTTTTTAAAAGTGTTGCTAATTGCATGGAAACTGACAAAAGTGATCGGCTCGGAGTGTCCTCGTGGTGTAATGGTTAAACCGAGGGACTACGGCAATCGTAGTAAGTGAGTTCGACTCTAGTTGCGCTATTACGTTTACTCTCGTACAAATACACTTGGGAAAGGTATGAGTTCACTTATCCTCCTAGCCATGGTTTATATGTAATCACTACAGTTCTTCTTGAAGGATAGATTTGGCATTAAATAACCTACAAAGATTGATATGCCATTATGAACTTTTTGGAAGAAAAACATTTTTAAAAAAGACGCAAAACCCTAAAAAACAGATGGTCTTAAATGAACGACCTACATTTCGGTAATGAATTCTACCGCCGAAAAAATATCTATGATAAAGTCATTTCTGCTCGGTGGCTCACAACTAAAGAGCCGTGTTATGTGTTAAATGAGCACAATTTAGAATAACATGTGCTCGAGTATTTTCTTACATAAGGGGAACGAAGGATTACTGAAAAGGAAATGGCTGGCCAAAATTGAGAATGTCAGAACAACCTCAAGTTGAAATAAAAATTAAAACATTAAATAACTAAAAAAAAAATTATTTAAGACACATTTTGTTTCTGTTTAGCGAAGAAAATCAAGCATAAGTTTTTTCCGGTAATTTTGAAAGATGTCGGTAAATGTACACTTGACAAGTAGGTGGCGTGCTTTGTGTAATGGTTTTAAGGCATAGGAAATAAAATCGGCAACCAGATTTCAAATACTGAACGGGATTGTTTGTTTCTTAATTTGGTTTCCCTTCCTTTATTTACATCCGGGTCCTTTCCTATCGTTTTTTTTTTTTTTTTTTCTTTATTTCTCACTTTCTTCTCGTTTTAGGTCCAGTTACACACCATTTTATTTATATCTTTCTTTCTACACAACTTGGGATCGTTTCCATTTCTTTCTTTCTTTCTTTCTTTCTTTCTTTTTTCCACATTTTATTTCCAGTTACCTCATTCTTTCTTTTTTTCTTTCTTTCTTTCTTTCTTTCTTTCTTTCTTTCTTCACAACTTGGGTCCCATTTCATTTCTTTCTTTCTTTCTCCATATCTTGTTTTCAGCTACTTTCCTTTTTCTTTCTTTCTTTCTTTCAACACAACTTGGGTCCCGTTCCATTTCTTTCTTTCTTTCTTTCTTTCTTTTTTTCTTTCTTTCTCATCATTTATTTTCCTGTTACATCCTTCTTTCTTTTTTCTTTTTTCTTTTTACTCAACTTCGTCTCCGTTTCTTTTCTTTCTTCCTTACTTTTTTCCCCATTTTATTTCCTGTTACATTCTTTCTTTCTTTCTTTCTTTCACAACATTTTATTTCCTGTGTCTTCTTTTTTCTTTCTTTCTTTCTTTTTTTTTCTTTCTTCACAGCGTGGATCCTGTTGCATTTTTTTTCACTCATTCTTTCTTTCTGTTATTCTTTCTTTCTCACCATTTACTTTTCTGGTACATCTTTCTTTCTTTTATTCTTCCTTTCTTCATTTATTTTTCTTTCTACATAACTTGGTTCCTGTTTAATTTCTTTTTCTTTCTTTCTTTCTTTCTTTCTTTCTTTCTTTCTTACTTTCTTTCTTTCTTTCTATATAACTTGGGTCCCCTTTCATTTCTTTCTATCTTTCTTCATATTTTGTTTCCAGATATTTTCCTTTATCTTTTTTTCTTTTTTTCTTTCTTTCTTTCTCATCAACTTGGTTCCCCTTTCATTTCTTTCTTTCTTTCTTTCTCCAAATTTTTGTTTTCATTTACATTCTTTTGTATTTCTTTCTTTTTCTTTCTTTCTTCACAGCTTGAGGCCTGTCCTCTTTGTTTGTTTGTTTGTTTGTTTCTTTCTTTCTTTTTTCCTCCACAACTTCAGTTTAGCCTACAAAAACAGTTCAATTTCAAGCAATTCAGCCTAGCATAAATTAGCAGTTTAGTTCTATTTGAATCCTAGATAGGAACCTATCATGTGCTACCACCTCAGGCCAGAATAGACCTAGGAGCGATAGCAATGAAGGAGTACTCTGTTATTGTACATATTTAATGCCAAATCCATTTTTATACATATAAAAAGTTCTATTTCAAACAATTCAGTTTAGCATAAGTACTCAGTTTAGTTCTGTTCGACCAATAGATATCAGGTGCTACCAGTCCTGGTCAAAGTGGACCTGGAAACGTTGGCAATGAATTGGTACTCTGCATTCTTCAAAGCTCCAGCATCACTGGTACCTCACCATCAGATTGTTTAGTATCATATCAGAGCACTGGTTGTGAGGGGGGGGGGTCTTAACCCTCAGCAGAGAAGCAGTCGGTGTATTGTACAACCCCAGTCGACTGGGCAATTTATTTTTTTCCCTACTCAATAAGCACTCAGCACAAAATCTAAATTATTTTGGTTGTAAATTTTAAAGCCTGATTTCCTCATCTTTATTGTAATAAGTTAAAGCATAACGTCTCGGCTGCTGTATCCTTCATCCTTCCTCAGGTGTCCCTTATTTATCTGAGTATAGAAATGATTCATCCTGGCAAATCAATTCAATGTTTGACTGTTAATCATTTCTCTACTCAGATTTAACAAGGCACACCTGAGGACGGCCGGAGAATACAGCCGATTTAAATCGTCACAAAAAGATCATAAAGAAAATAATACTTGTAAATCCGAATCTAAAAAAAAATTAGACGGATAATTAAAGATTAATTTTAGACTCTAAGTTAAAACCGAGAGTACATGAATTCATATTGAAGTTGATTAGTCTGGAACGTGATGTAATAGTGTGACTGGAGTTTGAACTCGCTTACTACGATGTCGCAGTCTAGCACGTTAGCCACGTTGCCACGAGGACTCTCTTTTTGCATAGTTGCTTTAAAAAGCCACTATGTGATATTTCTTTCAAGTTCTTTTAAAAGATTCAATTTTGATAGTTTGTTGACTAAAGATGTTTTGCATATGAGTTGACGTCTTTTGATAAAAGTGTTTATGATTAGATCCTATAAGACATCAATCCACACACACACACACACACACACACATATATATATATATATATATATATATATATATATACAGGGTGTCCCAAAAAATGTATACACACTTCAAATAACTCCATACCAAGTTTTTATTATTATTTGTTTCATTTTCAACATGTAAAAGAATTTAACAACATCCTTCTGTCGTTTTGTCACTGCCGTTTCTCAAATTGATCGAGGAGTTTAATCTGCAAAGAAAAAACAAACATCTGGTTTAAAATTATTTAAAACGTGAATACATCTTTTTGGGACACCCTATATATATATATATATATGGGTGCGTATGTGTGTATTATTGATGAAGTAGGACCGAAAATTAGTGTCTGCTTTTTCTGTGTTTGTTCCAACCAAGTCTTTGTAGGTATACTTTGATTTTTAGATAGGAGGGACTTAGGAAGGTGCCGTATGTTTCCCAAGAACTTTTGGTTCTTTCTAAATTTCTTTTATCCTTTGCTCAGTCGGCTGGGGCTGTAGAATACTCCGACTGCTGTTCTGCGGATGAGAAAGACACTCCCTACAACGAGTATCCTGGATATGACACTAGACAATCTGAATGTGAGGTTCTGTGTTATACTTGAGCTTTGGGGAGTGCAGAGTACATTTTCATTGTCATCGCTCCCATATCCACTCTGGCCCAGAGCGCTAGCACTTAATAGGGTCTTAGTTTTTGATAATAATTCTCCCCCTCGATTGCAGTTTTGCAAAAAACTGCCGTTACATATCAATTTAAATGTCCTTTAGGGGTTTGTATCTCTAAAAACAACAATATATACGTCAGTTTAACCTTAAAAAATTTACTATGCATCTCTATATTACCAGTTCTATAGCCCGACATCTAAAAAAAATATTCCTGCCCGAAAACTGAATTTCGGAAAATTCTTATCGAAAACACAACAATATTCTTACATACACACGTACACACGAAAACACACATATGTATATATCATCACCATCAAGTAGCCCTACTTGCACGGATTTCTCTCTTTCTCTCTCTCTCTTTCTCTCTCTCTCTCTCTATCCGTCCCTATCATCGATCGCCGGAACCAGGTAGAGCAAATGCCACCCAGTTTCTGCAAGGATCCTTTGCAGGTAAATTCTTGCTGGTCGGCCTGCACAAGGAAGCCCATGTGATTGGTTCCATATTTAGCCCTTTCTCTTGTAGCAGTGTCTTAAATGTCTTGTTCGTCTTACTTGGATGGTTTTAGAGATGCGAGATAAGTGGCCGTATAGCTGTTGTTTCGTGGGGTATTGCTTCCAGGGTTTGTTTAATATAGCTTTTTATCTTATATATATATATATATATATATATATATATGATGGGTAGCTGTGGCTCTGGTCTAATGACGAAACCATGGTCAAGGCAATCGTTCTACGAAAAGTTAACCCCAAAATCAAAACATTCCAGCATTAAACCTCAGTAGATTTGTAAGTTTCCTTTGATGGGAGAGTCTACGAGAAAATACCCTGACTTGAAACCTGCAATAGCATAGTCACTAGTTATCTTATAATTCAAGTCACTAGGCTATAATAATGTTGACGCTGAGAGTGATATAAGTATCGTAAAAGGCAATTTCATTATAATGCAGTGACGTACAACCTTATTGTCTTACGAATATTGTATTTTGTAACTAAGTTTAATTAGTTACACATCAGGATTGTAACATACCCATGATACGGTTATGCGAAACGTACATAGAATGTTCATAACATATTTACATAGAACATAGGAATCCCGAAACACGAAAAACACGTAGCGACTTCTTAGTTCAGGTATGAAACCTTTTATTACCTTTGAGTTTCGACATAAGGAAGAGAGATGCACAATCTTTCTATGCTGGCTTTTCCATCTGCCCCCTACCAACACGTGTGGCACCCGCCACTAGGCCACTGCGAGCAAGCGAAAGTCACCCTTCTTCTTCGGACCGCAAGACTCAACTCAGCTGACTTTCTTCAAAATCCCCCAAATCCTCCACACTCGCTTCCGGTGCATGACGTCATTCACATCCCCAAGTCACAATTTTCTATCTGGGATTTTTATTTTGACATCTGCGAACGACACATCCTCCCCGCGCGCGCTTTAACACCTACGCTCAAGTTTGCACCTCACTAACCCATGTGCTGAGCCGAAAGGTTCTCAACCTAACTAAACCCAAAGGCAAGATATATAAAACGAAATCCCTTGGCCATTAAATTACAGGATATTTGAGTTGTAATTTTAGTTATGAAGACAACAGTCACCGGTGAAGAAGTGGCAGTCATCATTGTAAGGAAATGACGAAATCCAGACAATAAAAAGGTTTCATATTACAATGGGGAAAAAAAGAAGCATTTAAAGTTAATGTGTATAACGAGTGGTAAACAAAGAATATATAGTTCTGAGAAAATCAGATTAAACATACTGGAACTAAGTCTTCGATGGCCGAGCTCTCAGACTTGTCCCGTTGGCCAGGTAAGAAATAGAAATTATTTTCTTCAGCACTAGTTATTTCGATAAGTGGCGCCTCCGGTGAAACACGGTGATTGCTTGCAAGACTTATAAGCCCTTTATTTAGTAGTACGATTGCAGAGCGTTATTTTCAGACGCCCTCCCCCTCTGCAAAAAATAAATGGCTAGGAGAGGTTATTTCATAGGAGATAATTAAAAACGATACAGGACAATGAAATAGAGATTTTTTCCCCTTAGTTTAGCTAGTTACATGCTATAGAAGATACAATCTTATTATTTTGGTTTGGTTGAGTTTTATGGCCTATCAACCCTTGTGGGTTATCTAATACTAAATCCTATTTAAGCACACGCATATTCACTGAAACACACACAGAAACACACACACACACACACACACACACACACACATATATATATATATATATATATATATCCATACAGCAGGATATATATATATATATGTGTGTGTGTGTGTGTGTGTGTGTGTGTGTGTGTTTCTGTGCGTGTTTCTGTGAATATGTGTGTGCTTAAATAGGATTTAGTATTAGATAACCCACAAGGGCACTACGTGGACGCCAACAAAACGGCTGGAGAAGAAGCTCGACGGCAATTACGCAAGAATGCTGCGAACAATCTTGAATAAGTCCTGGCGGCAACACCCCGCAAGACACCAACTTTTCGGGTACCTGCCTCCTATCACGAAATCTATCCAAGACAGGGCACTGCTGGAGAAGCAGGGACGAGCTCATAAGAGATGTACTCCTATGGACCCCCACATATGGCAGGGCAAAAGCAGGACGACCAGCACGAACACACATTCAGCAGCTCTGTGAGGATATGGGATGTAGCCCTGAAGACCTGCCAGGAGCGATGAACGATAGAGAAAAGTGGCGAGAGAGGGTAAGAGATATCCGTGCTAGTGGCACGACATGATGATATATATATATATATATATATATATATATATATATATATATATATATAAATGATTTTTAACGAATAGTTTATTGGTTATATTATTTTTAAACAAGGCAGAACTCATTTGCTTGCACACAGTTAAATGGTTCTAATTATTGCTACATAGCGGACAAAGTGACAACCAAAATAATATATTTCAAGCCTCATCTAAAAAATTTAAATGGATAATAAAAATTAAAGATTAATTTTAGACTCTGGGTTTAAATCGATAAAGAGAGAGATAAATGGCTTTAAAACATTCATCTATGATTCATCTCTCTCTTTCTAATTATAAAACCAAACTAATAATAAAAACACTCCTTTGCAAATGGTTGAGGAGTTCGATTTCATCGATAAATGAGACCCTAACAGGAGTTACCAATCCGGGTCAGAGTAGAGATGGGAGTAATGACAATGAAACGGTACTCTACTTTAACAAAAGCTCCAAGATTGGAGCCTCATCATCGCATTGTTTAGGGTTATATACAGGATACTCGGTAGAGGTCTTACTCCACTGCCATGGTGCAGTCGGCGTTTTCAACAGCCTCAGCCGACAGGGCGGAATCTGATTATAATAATAATTATCTGTCTTTCACCACCGACTTTACAATTCCTTTAGTTATTTACATCAATTGTCAATGATTTCATGTATATATAAATCTCCGTAAATAATAGAATTATGTATTATGTTCGATGCCTGTTGTAGTTTCGGTGGAAAAAAGTTGTTAATTTCGGAAGGACATTATAGCTTCAACCGAAAATTTCATGGTATTCCTTGTATTCACTATGGTAGTGACTGGGTAATTTAATTCAGCAGTCTGTCTTTTTTTTAAGTAACTATATATGGTTTCATTTACCTAATGATATTTATCATTAGAAAACAGTAATAATAACTTCAATTGACTATTATTATCTATTCAAATAATACATACACAGTTATATGATTTCAACAAGCTATAGCAACATAACGGTGAAATAGGAATTGCTAATTGAAACTATACAACTCTATATGAATTGGGGGTGTCCTCGTGGTGTAATGTTTAAAACGATGGACTGCGGAATCGTAGTACGCTAGTTCGTACTCCAATCGTACTATTACGTTCACTTTCGGGTAAATACCCTTAGGAAAAGTATGAACCCCCTTATCTTCCCAGCAATGGGTTAAATAGTATCAGTACTATTCTTCTAGGAGAATGGCTTTGGCATTAAATAACCAACAAAGGTTGATATGCCATTAAACAACGAAACAAACGAAACGAATCCATATGAATTATTTGAATTGATAATAATAGTTTGCTCCCCAGTCGACTGGGGCTGTAGAATACACAGACTTCTGCTCTGCAGAGGGGTAAGACCCCCACAACAAGTGTCCTAGATATGACACTAAACAATCTGACGGTAAGGTTCCAGTAATGCTGGAGCTTTGGGGAATGCAGAGTACCCCTTCATTGCCATCACTCCCAGGTCTACTCTGGACCGAAATGGTAACACCCGATGGGGTCCTATCTCTGGGTTAAATAGAATTAACAGCATACTAATGCTAAACTGAATTGTTTGAATTACAACTGTTTGACTGAACTGAATAGCCTGAAAAATAAATGTTTTTGACAATTAAACTGTACTTACATTTGAACTGTGTGCTCACACTAAACTGAATTGTAATATACAAAACTGTTTTAACATTTAACCGTACGTAAACAAAATCTGTACTTATGCTAAACTGAATTAGTTGAATTAGAACTGTTTAAATAAACTGAATAGTTTGAAATAGAAATGTTTTTGACGATTGAACTGTGTACTGATTCTAAACTGAATTGTTTTGAATAGAACTGATTATTGGCAAAAAAAAAAAAAAGAATTGGGTGTTAAATAACCTACAAGTTTGATATGCCATAAAACTCAACCAACCAACCAATAATAATAGTTAATTGAAGTTATTATAGTATACCAAAGATAAACACCGTTAGTTAAATGAAAGCCTATAATTACCTGAAAAAAATTACAGTTATATTGTATTAAATTTTCCACCTAATCTTATCATAATAAATATTTTGTCACTCAGAAACGGAAAATATGTCACTATTGATGCCACGATTCTCTCAGATATTTGCATCACATTGTTTATATCTTTATTTTTTTTTAAAGAAAATTGTTTTATATTATGAACATTCCTTACCTCCTTTACATAATCGTATTTACATAAACATCCAAATCGTGATTTTCCGTGGGAACGGGAAGGTTATTTTGCTTAATGATCGTAATCTTTTGATTTTATGAATATTCATTCATAATTGCTTGTTGCCTAGTCAGCTGGGGCTGCAGAATACACCGACTACATCTCTGTCGTGGGTAAGACTTCTCCACAACGAATTTTCAAGATATGACTAAAAATTCTGATGGTGAGGTTTCAATGATGCCGGAACTTCGGGGAATGAGGGCATCCCTTCATTACCATCAAATGGAAGTAAATGTGTATTATGCTAAGCTGTATTGCTTGAAATAGAACTGTTTTTACATTTAACTGCGTGTAAACAAAAAAATTGTATTCATGCAAAACTGATATACTTGAAATAGAACGATTTTTGCATTTAATTTTGTGTAAACAAATGTCTGATGGCTTAGTCAGACGGAGCTGCAAAACTCAAAGAATGCATCTATGAAAAGGGGTAAGACTCCCCAACGAGTGACCTGTATATGACACTAAACAATCTGATGGTGGGACTCAAGTAATGCAGGAGCTTTGTAGAATCTAGCATACAAAACAATTCCATTTCAAACAATTCAGTTTAGCTTAAGTACATAGTTTATATGAGAAAATAGTTCTATTTCAAGTGATTCAGTTTAGCATAAGTACACAATTTAGTCCTTTTTGGCCCTTACACACACACACACACACACACACACACACACATATATATATATATATGTGTGTGTGTGTGTGTGTGTGTGATTAAGCATTTAGATACCCACAAGATTTGATATGCCATAAACCCAACCAAAATAGAATTCATACTTATACAATTTTGTAATCATAGAAGTTGTTGGATTGCGGAAAATACTACAGTTTAATTAAAGTATAGGAACATTATAATACAATATATATTCGCGTGAGTGTGTCTGTGTGTCACTATGCACGTGTGAGTATGTATGTGTTTGCACGTATTTAACAACCCCATAGCACAAGTAGCATGTGCCATCTGGTCATTTCTATGTGGAATTTAAGAGATTTGAAGTCAAAGTTTTCCTACTCCTACACTGGTTGGGATACCAAGGTTAAACTGACCAATCTGCCCCATTATTTTACTCATAACAAGAGGAAAAATAGTTGGATCCATTCGTTTGCCAAGGTTATTATAGCTATACGAAACACAAACAGCCTCGTACGGGTTTTGAAATCGGGTCGCAAAGTTCATTTCAGACGATGATAGTCATTGAACCGTGTGTGTGTGTGTGTGTGTGATCGATTCTCTCGTCGATCACAATGTATAAATGCCCAACAGTTCAGTTAAAGATTAGAACAGTTGCCCTGACTACGCTGATGGTTTGTTTATAGTGGTGAAGGCGTGTATAGAATCACCCTTACTTTTTGGATGAGTCGTTAATAGAGAACTATGAATCAACGTGCCACAGATTACTGCGAAAACACTTCCATCGTTTTTTATTCAGAGTGTTCCATTTATTTCATTGATTCATATCATATTATTTAGTTAATTCGGAATCATTCAGCATAGATGTAAGATAAGCATAAAAATTTTATTTTTCAAATGTTAACAGTCAAGGATAAATGTGTGTGGGGGTGTGTGCAGATATCTCCTTGCCTATTGACTTCATATAGGTGAACTTAAATTTTGACATCATTCATATAAAAACTAGACAATTGACATAATATGTATAAACAAAAATAATGACATCTCTTCGATAAATAGAAATATAGACATTGATTATAAGAACAAAAATAATGACAACTTATTCGTAAACTAGACTATTGAGATCATATATATGAACAAAAATAATGACATATCTTAGGTAAATAGAAATATTGATATTTATTATAAGAATAAAAACCATGACAACTTATTCGTAAACTAGACTATTGAGTCATATATATGAACAAAAATAAAGACATATCTTAGGTAAATAGAAATATTGATATTTATTATAAGAATAAAAACCATGACAACTTATTCGTAAACTAGACTATTGAGTCATATATATGAACAAAAATAAAGACATATCTTAGGTAAATAGAAATATTGATATTTATTATAAGAATAAAAACCATGACAACTTATTCGTAAACTAGACTATTGAGATCATATATATGAACAAAAATAATGACATATTTTAGGTAAATAGAAATATTGATATTTATTATAAGAATAAAAACCATGACAACTTATTCGTAAACTAGACTATTGAGATCATATATATGAACAAAAATAATGACATCTCTTAGGTAAATAGAAATATTGATATCATTTATAGGAAGAAAAATGATGACATCTCATACGTAAACTGAATATTGATATCATATATATGAACAAACATAATGTCACCATATATATTTAAACTAGATTTAATCTTAAAGGAAAACACATACGCACACAAGCGCACACACACATATATATATACACGTACGCATGCACACACATATATATACACGTACGCACACACACACACACACACACACACACACACATATATATATATATATATATATATATATATATATATATATATATATATATATATATATATTTCTTCTTTGAGATCAAATCGGGGTACGCATGTAGATTCCATAATTAGTGTGGATTCCATAAATTTTTTTTGTCCACATCACTTCAATCTGAGAATGGAACAAATGAGACTCTGGTTTCATCAGATGATTTATTCTAGTTGACATACGAAACATTTATAAAAAAAATATATTAATAGAAAGAGACAAATTAATTTCTTTTAGTTTATATATATATATATATATATATATATATATATATATATATATATATATATATATAGAGAGAGAGAGAGAGAGAGAGAGAGACGATCAAGGTGAAACGGTCGTCGTCATTTTACTTAGTGCTAATACCCTTGCAATAAGTATGCAACTTTTCTCCATTCAGCTATGGGAAAAAGTAGACTGGGATCTTTTTTCTTGGTATGGCAACATATCTAGGAAAAGAAAAAATGATGTCCTTGCATACCTTTTTCTTGACTATCTGGAATATGGTCCCTTCATATCATATGATATATAATTATAATTATATGTATAGCATAATCTTCATATATCCACAAAATCATGACTTAAGATTTAGCGAGAAAATAAACGCACATACACACATGCACACACACACACACACACACACACACACACACACACACACACACACACACACACAGACGCATATATATATATATATATATATATATATATATATTAAATCTTAACTATAAAAACCAAAAAGACTGCCGTGATCATAATAAGCCTCCTGAAGACGACTATAAAGTTTGAAACACTTGTAGAGTAATGTTGACTAAACTAAAATTTAAAGTAACAAATTCAATTGAGGACTCTTATATATATATATATATATATATATATATATATATGCGAACATATATATATATATATATATATATATATATATATATATCCATGCACGTTTCGTTAATGACGATAGAGGACTGTTTATCATTTTTAGTATTATTTTTTCAACTATCCCTATTATTTTTCTTTCGAGTCGGCATCTATATGGTAAAGGAATTGTCCCATATATTCTTCCCAAACGCTAAGTAGTTCAAAATAAGTTCATCCGTACGCCAAATGCTTATTTCAATTTATGTAATTATCATAATTACAATCATGATTATATTTTCAAACGAAGCGTCATTCTCTTCTTGTTTACAGAATTTAAATGATAAGTTTTCTCGGGCAATCTGTACATTTGTCACGTTAACTAGTGGTTTCAATCATTTGCTAAGCAGTTAACACACCTTTGAAAATCACTCCAGCAGGAAATAAGGAATCTCATTTTCTATTAAGTTTTTCTGCCTTTGAGGAAAACGTTTCACGCCTTACATTCCCAAACTTTTGTGAAGTTCTTCTTACACACACACACACACACACACACACACACACACACACACACACACACACACACACATACACATACACGCACATACACGTGTGTATGTAGACTCGATGGCAAACATACAGTGAACTGAATTTTAACTCACACCAAAAATGTAATGCACAAATATATATATATATATATAAAGGTCATACTATTTTTTTAGACGGCTACATATTCAATTCTAAGGATAGTTTGTTCAATTGTTAATTTAACAGTGTCTCAAACCTTGCTGGGTTATTTAATGCAAAGTAAGAGTTTTTTTTTACAAGCTGATATGCTTTCACATAGCTTCTTTTGTCTTAGTAAACAATTATATCTTCAGATGATTGTTCTGAAGTTAGTCCAAAGACATTTCAAGAAATTATCTCAAACAGATCTATTTGACCAATTGATGGGACCCTTACAAGTATTCATTCGAAATTAAAGTGAACCTGGGAGTAATAGCAACTAATCTCCAGAGCTCCAATGTTGATTATATCATACTTGATGAGTACTTTCTTATTTGGTCACTGTGTCATTGCAGTACAGTCTGGTAATAAATAACAACTAATATCAGTTTTGACTGTATTATATTTTACGATAAGTAATAAAACTTCACCACGACATGTAGTTTGATGTCTTATTATGAGTACTTTCTTATTTGATTACAGATTGTCAATGCAGTAAAATTTGATAATAAATAACACCTAGTGATATCAATTTTGATTTGATTTTATTCCACTTAAAATAATAAAACTGGAGCCTTATCCCGAGATGCAGTTTAGTTTCATACCCAGATCTTTCTAACTTGGTTGAAAAGAGTCTGTGCAGTAGAGTTTGGCTATAAATAACTCATAATAACATTCCTGTTAAAATGGATGAATCCCTTTGTCGAACTGTCTAGAGACATTTATTCCGACAATGTAGTAAACGAGATTGAACTCTAGTTGTGCTAAAACGATCGCATTCAGTCAAATACCCTTGAGAATGATATGAAACCTCTTGTCCTCCTAGCCACAGCTTTAATATCCCCAGTGTTTTCCTACAAGAATATCGTTTGAATTAAACAACTCGCCAAGGTTGATATGCCATTAAACACAGAACTCAAAGCAATCCTTTAGAAATAATGAAATCTTGGTATCTTATATATATATATATATATATATATATATATATATATATATATATATATATATATATAGCATTACCTATAAATATGATACATCCCTGAGACATTTTACTTGTCCAGTTGTCTGGGGCTGTAGATTACATAGACTGCACCTTTGCAGAGTGGTTAGCCTTCACAACGAGTATCCTGGATATGACACTAAACAATCTGATGGTGAGGTTCCAGTGATGATGGAGCTTTGGGTAATGCGAGCACCCCTTCATCACCATTGCTCCTATGTCCACACTGGCTCGGAATGGTAGCACCCGATAGGGCCCTATCTATGGGTTAAAAAGAACTAATCTTTGTACTTATGCTAAACTAAATTGTTTCATTTAGAACTGTTTGATTAAACTGAATAGCTTGAAAAAGAAATGATTTTCACAATTAAACTGTATACTTACATTTAAACTGTGTGCTTATAATGAACTGAATTGTTTAAAATGGAACTGTTTTTGACTTTGAAACTCTACTTACACTAAACTGAATTGATTAATATAGAAATGTTTGATATTTAAATGCGTGTAAACAAAATCTATACTTATACTTAACTAAATAGGCTGAATTTGAATAAATTGAATAGCTTGAAATAGAAATGTCTTTACAATTAAACTGTGTACTTATTCTAAACTTAATTGTTTGAAATAGAACTGATTATTTGCATAAAAATGGATTTGGCGTTAAATAATCTACAAAGGTTGATATGCCATAAAACTCAATCAACCAACTGACTAACCCTAAGATATTTTTAAGAATAAAGTTAATTGTGTTCAAACGATAACAGAATATCATTATTTGAGTGGAAATGGCTACTCGTTTTTTTTAGTTCACCTGGAGGCTAACGCCTCCTGCTGCTTCATCAAAGCTTTGCAATAGAGATTCAGCTTGGGCAGGGGCATTTGCAAGAAGCGCTAGAACATTTACATTGTCTTCATCTGTTGTAATTTCTGCAGGCTATCGTCTATTTATTGCTTCATTTTTTTTAGAGTAAACCCATTTTCTATTATTAGATCTATCGACGTTCGAATTACGTTGTCTAGGCAGATTATAAACATAGTTCTACTGTTACTCCTTGAAAAACTCCTTTGACAATGTCGAAAGAGTCTGTGTCTCCATTGGGTGAGCAAACCATTGTATGTAATATAAAAACGTAAAATTGTAACAAACATTGTTTTCTGAATTAATAAATTGACTGGACACATAAAAAATCTCACAATGGACAACAATAAATTTCTTCATCACCACAGATTGAATATGAATTCATAGAAAGAAGAAGGAATTTAACAGGAACTTATTAGTGGACATAAAGAATAGTCACATCAAAAGACAGCCGATGTGTTCAGTGCATGTCAAACGTGGAAGATTCCAATTTGGGTTTTCAACCACGAGGAAGACTATTGGAAAGTTTAATGTGGAGTTTATAATTCAGTTTCACCTTCACCTTGCAAAAAAACATCGAATTTTGCATTGCAAAACCACATTGAAGATGTTATTGATTAATATTCCGTTTAAGAAACATCCTCTTGAACTATCTTTTTTTATCAAAAATATGCGTTTTGCTTCGATGTTTTGAATTTAGGCAAATCCTCTAATCTATTTTTAAGCACCTGTTATGTGATCATATTTAATGTGTACAGTTGAAGTGGTTCTCCTATTGACCGCCCGGAGGTGTCAAAGCGTCCCTAAGTAGGATTTGATCCCCTCGGGTGACCATTTGTGTGAGCACCTCAAAACTTTTCTCTAAGAGATCTCCTTGCGGCAAAAACGAATAACTAAATTAAAATCTGTATCCTGCAGGTATTACATCGGAATAACCCCAAGGGATCTGACAGGGGTTGCCTTTGTTCATGTATTATTCTGAATGTGGACCTCTATGTCAAATTTCGCAAAGATTCCTTGAGAAATAACAAGGTTTTTCAAAACAGATAATCTTTAATATACTAAGATTGGTCAAAAATATTACAATATTTTGCTAACGTAATGCTCAATTCAGTGGCTTTGAATGTTTTTTTGCCGAAGCTATAACGGTGACGAACTACGCCGAACTGTTTGGAAGACGAGCTTGCCTGATAATTTCCGTGCGCTACGCGTCTGATTTTCCTTCATGGCTTGTTGCACGTCATCAAAATTCTTGGCAGGCCTTAACTGACTTCTCCTGATCGTCAAGGTTCTGGGAAACAAGCAAAATTTATTCAAACCTCTAGTTTCTTTTCTCTGATCAAGTAAACCTTTCCTTTTTGAACAAGAAATGTTTTGTTGCTTCCATGACTTTATCAGCCAGTTTGAACCCGTAAAAAATAAGTTCCCAAATTAAACAACGTTGAACTTTCATCTGTGTGGTTTAAAATACATCCAGAGAGAAACGTTTCAGCGCACCAAGCAGCTCGATACTACCAACGAAAGCAGGTACCAGCAAGGGCTTGAATTACTTCAATCATGTGATATATGCGCCAAACACGTGTCAAAATTATTATTACATAGAGTATTTGGACTATTGACCTCGTGTTTATTGCTACAATCACAACAGTTTGGCCGATAAGTACTTCGGCCTTCTTCTGGAGTTGAATCAACTAAGTATTGAGATGAATATGATAGAAAAGGCTCGATTGAAAGAACGTGATAGTGGCATTAGGTTTATAAGTCCCAAAAATTCGCTCTGAATTGTCCATCAAGCACATATGGCCCAGTAGATTCGACGTTCGGTTAGAAGATGCTTCTGAGTGACAATCATCAGAAGGTTGCAGGTTAAATCCCCACTATAGTTAATAATAACAAAGAATACTTTCTATAACTTAATACCTGTAACCGGTCATGGTTAACTGGATTGGAACAGTCTACCTTTGTGGTTCTAATAAAAGGTTCAATTCGATGATTGAAAACGGACTCCTGAGTTCAACATGGAGAACCTGAAAAGGACATATCGACCGAAACGTTATGATTATAACATAAAATATGGGGTCAATAGTTCCAATATTTTAAGTAATTATAATTATTAAGCTTCATAATTGAAATTTAATTGAAATGTATCAAAATATTTCAAAACTTGACTCACTCTACTATACTAGCAAATATACCTGTAATTAGTGGGGTACTAAATATGAACTAATAGTGTTGTTCTCTTCACGTTGCAGATATCTATATTCATTTTGGTTGCTCTTCTCTCAACATTTCGGTAGCTATATACTCTGGCCTTCTTTAACTGCCTTTTTCCATACTCAGAAGCGTTCTAAGAATTCCAAACTTATCCCTTTATTTGAAGCCCGAGTGTTGACTGTTTTCATTTTGCCGTCCATGTCTCAATTGTCTGCCTGGTGTGTGTGTTTAGATGGTAATTGTTATTTCTATTTCTAGAGTTATCTGCTCTTTCCTTTCTAGTTACTGAGTCCCAGCAAAAGTGTTGATTCCTTATGTTTCCTTTTTTTTCCAATTTATTTTTTCCGATTTATTATTCTAAAGTCATTCTATAAAGACTGATTTTCTCTCTTTTCCCTCCATATTTGATCATTAGGCTTATAAGTTTAAAAAAATCGAATCTAAATTGTAAAAGTGTAAGACGTCAGTTCAGTAATCCTAGCAGACTACTATTAGAAGGTCGTAAGTTCAATCCCTAGTCATAGTTTCAATAGCTGTGGAAAAAGTCAAGATGCGCCTTATGCAAGATACTACCAAAACATGGTTGACGGGATCAAAATAGTCTACCCCAGTAATTTAAACAACGGGTTGAGTTCAGAATTCCCAGAATGTTACCAGGTACAACAAAAGGCACCTGAAGAAGCCCGGGGAGCATAGCAAATGAAATGTAGTGGGAATATCAATGAAGATGAGTATAGCAGTTCGCAATGTATAGAGAATGACGCCTCATCTAAAAACATAGACTGATATGGACGACATTTTTTTAAAAACTATAACATAATTATAGAACAATTTTTTAATGAATTTTTATCTAATTTTCTATCTGTCAATGATAACATTAAATTTCTGCCTTTGACTGTAATTCTCTTACTGGAAAAAAAAAGTGACTTTTTTTCATAAACCTTTCTTGGTACTTTTCGAGTATTCCGATTTGGAAAACTCTCAAGTCTTAGAGATACCTATGTAATTATCTCCCTTGTCTTTCGTTCTTCAGAAATCAAATCAAAACAGAAAAAAGTGGTAAATTTATGTCGCATTGCTAAAAGGTTTGACAAATTAAATGAAGAGGAACGGAAAGAATTAAATGCCATTATTTTAAAAAAAATAAATATTTATTTGAAAAGAACAAAGAAAATGGCTATTGACTAATGTCACTTATTACTATTCCCGTTTTACATATCATATCTTGCTCTTGGAAGATATAATATGTAAAATGGGAATAGTGATAAAAACTCCTTACGAATTGAACGAATCTATTTTATTATTTCTCTTTCAAAGAATTCTAATAATTCTTTACAATCACGTAATTATTTCTGTTTTTCTTACTTTTATTGATATAATTTATATTGCTTTATTATATATATATATATATATATATATATATATATATATATATATATATATATATAATGAATAGATATATATTAGATTTACATATTTAATACCATGGTCGTTTGTCTGCGACCTTTGGTTTCATGAAGTTTTTGCGAACAACAATCTTCAGTCTGATAACGAAAAAAAAAACAACACTGTTACAACCAACACTGTTACAATATATATATATATATATATATATATATATATATATATATATATATATATATGTATATATATATATATATATATATTAGCTATAGTTTGCATTTAACTTTTATGAGAAAGCCATTTATAAAAGAAAGAAGAAATAACCTCAAAATACTTCATAGTCTCCCGTTTACATTTTCATTTAATCATTTAACAATGAGACAGAACAAAATTTCCATTCAAATCTTTCAAAGATTTTCCTCTAATCAAAAATAAAGAAATAAACTAAACTAATTAGAAAGTCGCATTTGGCCATCAAACTGCTCGTCTCATACTCGTTTCTTTGGTTTTTAATGGCATATCAACTCTTTTTAGGTTATTTAATGCCAAAGCCATTTTCCGAGAAGAACAGTAGTGGTACTATTTAACCCATAGCTGGGAGGATAAGGAGGTTAATACCTTTCCCAGGGGTATTTGCCCGAAAGTGAACGTAATAGCGCGACTGGAGTACGAACTCGCGTACTACGATTCCGTAATCCATCGCTTTAACCATTACACCACGAGGACACCTTTCATACTCGTGTATAGATAAATAGAACCCTACATAGTTTGATACTTGGCTATAAAATAACTATGGAAGTGTTTTTGTTTTTAATTTTTTTCTCTCTTTTCAAAAGTAGATATAGGGCCACTGGCTTCTGTTTGTAAATGAAATACCTCACTTATATATCGTTTTACTTGTGCATTGCAAAATATAGGTGTGGAACGAATTTTGCTTTTGCCAAACAAATCACCATAGCATTGTTATCATACAAAGAAATACACTCCCTTTACTCACAAAGAGTGAATGAGGGAGAAAGAAAGAGAAAGACAGAGACAGAGACAGAGAGAAAGGTGGTGGGTATGGATGTATGGAGGGTCGGCCTCGAAGCCAAATACAGCCTCGATTTTGGCTATTTATCCAGGAAATTTCTTCGGTGTGTCTGTGATCAAGCAAGAAAGAGCCATGACTCAGTTGCACTGGAAATTTGCCAGAAAAAGGAATCTTAACCCTTTCTCAGGCAGAAAAATTTTAATTCCGTTAAGAGTGAGGGAATTACTTTCAGAAAATTAGAAACATAGAGGGTATGTTTAAACAAGTCAATTTATAATTAATAAAAAAAAACATGAAAATTTGATCAGCAAATGTGTTACATTGTAGAACTGCATGAAAACAATAAAGAAAGAAACCACATTTAATAATGATATTTAGCAAAATAACCTTTACAAAATTCTAATCCAAAGTTGTGATGTTTCTATATATCAACATTCAATTAGTTAACCATATTTACCCAACGCCTCCGCTCAGGCAGGTTATGACACAAGGTCAATTTTTAAGCGGATTTTAACAGGTTTGAATTCAGAGTTTTCCTTCTCCTAGACTAGTTGCCTCACCAAGTCTGCCCTACTATTTACCCATAGCTGGAGGGAGAATAATTGGATTCATACCTTTCCCAAGGATATTAGTGCTATGTGAAATGCAAGCAGTCTCCACCAAGATTTGAACTCGTGTGGCCGTGCTCATTTCCTACGACGATAACCATTATACCACAGGCACATCCAATTAGTTAACAAATAGTCAATAAAAAAGGCTTTACACTGAGTTACCCGTAGGGTAATGGTTATCGTCGTTGGAAATAGACATAGACGGTGTCACGTGTTCAAGTCCTGGACGAATTTGATTGCATTTCACAAAGCATTAATACCTTTGGGAAAGGTATGAATTCTCTTATTCTCTTCCAGCTGTGGGTAAATAGTTGGGCAGATTGGTTTCTTCAGCCTTGATTAGAGATCCAGGGTAGGAGAAAGAAAATTCTGAATCTAAACCTATTAAACTCCGTTTAAAAACTGACCTTGTGTCACATCCTGCCCGTGTTGGGTCGTTCGTAAATACTTACAATGAGCTACCGCGAAAAATACAAAAATGTCAATCTGCCAGTAAAAGGGTTAATTTTTATGAATTTCTGAGATGGACAGGTTTCACGATTCCCCTGGTTTTCTGACTTAGATCTTTATCTTAATTGTAATTATTACAGCGCTTATTTTGATCTATTCTTACTCTCCAATGTTGTCTGAAATTCTCAGGAATGTAAGCTTTTACTATTCTGCTCATTTTCTGAGAAAGGAATGAGCAGTTTTAAAAGTCTGATTGACATGTTTCGCTTTGGGGTTAACGTCATCAGAATATGAATTTTTTTATGGCCAAAAATGAATCTTCTCAACAGTAAAGCACGAATAACAATTTGGTGTGTACGTTGTTTGGTTGGTTGTGTTGTATGATAAACCAATCCTCGTGGGTTATCTAATGTCAAGACCTGTTCACACACACACACACACACACACACATATATATATATATATATTTACTAATCAATTATCTACTATAACCATAGAACAAGTTTTTCGCACGAAAGATATAGCACTGCTTTATCTAGTTATGTGTGGGAGATTAAGGAAAAAATTGGAGTAGATCCGATAATGAAATGGGAAGTAATAAAGAAATGCCGCAAATATAGGGCAGGTAATAGAACCTGTAATCTTTGTATGGAGGAAAAAATGATAATAGCAGATTGTAAAAGTAAGAATATGCTAAACAAAAGATCGGAGGTGTTGAATAGTTATAAACACAAAAGAGCGTGGTTACTATATAATTAGGAAATGTTATAGGTTTATTTTTATTTTTTTAATTTTATTTTATTTTTTATTTATTTATTTTTTTTTTATGCAAATTTTAGGATAGGTGGAGGTTTTTGGTGAATAAAGGCAATTTCTCATTAGAATGGTTTAGGCGAAACTTCCTGATGATCCGTTAAGGTGAAACTTTAGTAGAAGATTTTCGACTCGCGATTTAAGTTAATTCTATATATATATATATATATATATATATATATATATATATATATAATGACTTGTTAACGAATAGTTCGTTGGTAATTTTATTTTAAACGTGCTGTTAAAGTCTTTTTTTTCCACTCCGTTAAATGGTTCCAAGTATTGCTATTTACTATTTTCACTCAGTTAAATGATTGCTTTTTAACAGCAATAATTCAATTTGATATTAATAATAATTCCTAGAAAAAGATTGAACAATTCTTTTTTACCCATATATGGAACCCTAACAAGTACTACCACTCCCAGTGAGAGTGGACCAGGGAATAATATTAGCAGAGTAGCTGATGCGTTTTTCACTATTCTAGTCGTGAAGGCTTACAATACGCTGTTACTGGCTCATAATACATGCTGACTGCAGAGGTATAAGACTACCTTTGGGGAGGTGGGTGTACCGGGGACGATTCTAAATTTCATCTACCGGTAAGATTTCTGTACGGAAAATCGGCGGAGTGTAGAGTACCGCTTCCTATTCGCAACTTCTACTTTCACTTTGACCTGGAGTCATACTCAGTGTTAACGTCTCATCCATTTGTCAGATAGACATGCTAAAAAGTAATTGATATTCGCCAGGAATACTTGATGCCATATAACTGTCAATTATTCTTTTTAAGAATAGTTGCTTGAAGTTAACTGTAGACTTTTATTAGTTATTTGAAACTAATTGGTTTTGAGCAAGCAAATAAAAACAATTAAAGAGAAATAATTGCTTAAAACTACATAATTATTTATATTAGATAGAAATACTTGAAACCATAAAACTGCGTGATAATTGTTTTCTTTCGATAAGAATACTTAATATCATAAAGCGGTGAGCGAAAGAAAACTTCTAAAGTGACAGCTTGACACAAATACATTGTGCGTGATTCCCTTATTTTCGGGCATAATATATACTCAGAGGGGTTGATATGCCGTAAAAATCAATCAATCAATCCAAAAGGATGTTCGCTTCCTCTCCCATAAACGCCTAAGTATTGATATCACCAATCTTGCCGCATTTAAAGAAGCAGCTATCTTTAAAAACAAACGGATTTTCTTATGTTCTAAATATACAAGCAACATAAAAGTATACGAAAATAAACCTATTTGTTTCTCAAGCCTCTGCCAGTCTATTTCCTTAATTTCATGAGCATCGAAGACGAATAACAAAAAGCAAACAAAAAAGAAAATTCTCTCCCGTGGACTTAAAGAAAGACATATGTGTAGTTTATAATTACGTAGGTACTGCTTAATTAAGGTTTTGGCTAATGAAACACAATTGACAAAGAAGATCCGGGTATTCGAAAATGAAACAGAGAAATAAAATGGATTCTGATGGGAGCGCCAAAACGAAAATGGAATCTTCAATGGTAGGAGCTTGGTACCGGTTGTCAAGGAAGTGTCCCTCGGCAGAGGACTAATGAAGAGAATTCTTCAGATGTCTTTGTGCTGAAATGGATGCCTGTTGGGAAGCGGAATTTCAAAGACATTGCAACTAGTGATAAATAGAATCGGTCTGCTGATTACGATTAGAGTCCAAGACAACAAAGAGGGAATTCTGTCTTTTGAACAATGCTGATTTTTGGTTCCTGTAATTCTTTCTTTTTTACAGCGGGTAAAGAAGGGTTGGAGATGGGAGGTAGAGAAGACGAACAAAAAATAGTATTATGTCAGAAAGTGGCTATATATTGTTCAGAGAGAAAGTGTGTAAGAGAAAAAAAGAGAGAGAGAGAGAGAGAGAGAGAGAGAGAGAGTTTGGTTTCCTCCGTCAGAAGCTCGTCAAATTTTTATCACTACATCGAAAAGGTTCATATTACAAGAGTGTTAAAAAAGATCCAATCGAATACGCACACACACACACACACACACACACACACACACACATATATATATATATATATATATATATACGACAGTGTTAAGAAAGATCCAATCGAATACACAGACACACACATATATATATATATATATACATATATATATATATATATATATATATATATATATATATATATATATTCGATTGGATCTTTTTTTAACACTGTCGTATCTGAAAACTGAACATTATATATATATATATATATAATGCTTCATTTTCAGTTACGGTTTCTATGTATAATTGCATATGAACCAATATAAAATGTGAGGGTGATCGTTCAGTGTAACGGTTATATTTGTAAGAAACGGAATCAGCAACTTTTTTTCAAATCCTGGACGCAGATTTTTGCATTTCGCCTTAATAATTAGCAAGACTTTTGGCTCTGGTAAGGCAAGCAATTCAGGGGAAATAAACTTCAAATACAAAGCAGGTGCACTTCTCTTAACAACTTGATCTTGTGTTTCATCCATATCATATGGGAGGTGTTGTATATATATATATATATATATAGTGAACACGTTTTTTGTTTACATATTTTTATTTTGATCCTTTCATGTCAACATATGGATGTTATAATATCTCGCTGGAATTGGCTTATAAATTTTCCGTAGTTGATTGATATTCCAAATACTTTGGGGCCCATTTTGGGACATTATCAGGGGATGTGTTTATGGCAAAAGTGATACAACCTTTGCAAATTCAATAAAACTTTGTAAGAATTAAGCGTCAAATGTTTATACTGGTCTTATGCTGTAGCGGTTATTTTTAAAAGTTTGTTCTCTAAATGGTAACACTAGCTAAAGTCATTTCACACGTTACTATTAAAAGACGTCTATACTATTAAAGTGGATATGTCTCTACGAAGAAACCCTGCTCAAATACCCACACAAACACGCAAATATAAGTTTTAAATTTAACTTTCAAGTTATTTAATTTTTTATCCATTTCCATTCAAAAAGGGTGTCCTGGATTTGACACTAATCTGCATCTGCTGGTTAGGCTCCATTGCAAGAGGCCTGAGAAGTGTGAAGCACCCCTTCATTGTCATTACTCCAAACTAGACACTGACCTGGAGTGATAATATCATCTACCCATGCGGGTAACACAAAGTCTGTTTTAAATAAAGAACAACTGATTTGAATTCAGAGTTTTCTTTCTCCTAGACTGGTTGTCTTAAGGCTAAAAACCTCAGTCTGACCTACTATTTAACTGTAGCTGGACGAAGATAGATCCAAGTTGTTCACAAATGTGTTTCGTAACTCTTCAGAGGAACAAGGGTCAGAGATTCTTAAAAATCAGCAATTAAAAACTGTGACTTTTCCTCTAGTGTTGAGCACTAGTTCTAATAGGAAATACTCAACTACCTAAGCCACCAAGCAAGACTGCATGAATACAAATATTGTGTTGTGTTATTCTTCAAAGTGGAGAGGACTTGAATCTCTTGAATTTAGCATTTGAAAATCGTGACTTTTCCCAACGCTCTAATGTTGACCATTGTTTTTTGACCATTGGTTTTCTCTCTAACCACCATACCAGCCCACAACCCTGGTCAAATTAGCAACATAGACTTAACTGCTCTTACACACTGATGAAAGAACAATATTGCATCCCTATGGAGGAGGAAAGAAATTTAATCCTAACCCTAAATCTGTTCATCACCTTCTTTTGTCTCAACTGTCCCATAAACTAAGTGAGGAAATGAAGGTTCTTTGCACTGAAAGCATCAAACAATGATGAGATTGTTTATGATCTGATCATTCTTTTAAAATTGTCCCTATATTCTAATATAAGGAGGTTTCAAAGAATCTTCTCTTGGGGATGTGTGGTTTCAATGCTGATGGGGATTTATTGAACCCAGGATAATTTAGGCATGTTCAGGGATGTTATGTTTCCGATTACAAAAACGACTGGATGCTATTTGGGGCTTTTCCAAACTCAGAAGAATTGAATTGAAAGACCCAAGATTATTAATAAAGAGTTGCAGGAAAAAAGAATTAAGATTCTAATTTGTACTTAATGAGAGGACAAGAAAAGTAATAACAATTCAATTCTTTAAAAGTCTTCTGTATAATTAATTGCTTTTATTTTTTTGAATATTGATAGAAATTTAATTTGTAATTCCTTCTACTCTTGGTATTAAGGGTTCTTCAAAAAAAGAGGTCTTCTCTTAGCTTAACTCTTACAAACAATAAGCCTTATATTTAAGATTGAGCTATATTTTATCATGCATTATAACCCACTGCCATTGTCTTGATTTGAGAGAAATAAAAATAGAAGGGCGACTCCACACGTCTAGTAGTTTCAGGACAGAAACCTCAGTCGGCTTGGACAGTAGAATACACCGACTTCATCTCTGCAGTGGGGTAAGACACCTCCCAACGAGTGTTCTGCATATGACACTAAAAAATCTTATGATTAGGTTCCAGCAATGCTGAAGCTTTGGGAAATGCAGAGTACCCCTTCATCACCATCGCCCCCAGGTCAACTCTGATAGGGTACTATATGTGGGTCAAATAGAACTAAACTGTGTACTTATGCGAAACTGAATTACTTGAAAGGCAAGTGTTTTTGTATGCTAAACTGAATTGTTTGAAAGAGAACATTTTTTGACATTTAAAATGCGTATTAATACTAAACTGAATTATTTGAAATCGAACTGTTTTGACATTTAGCTGTGTGTAAAAAGAACTATACTGATTCTAAAGTGAATTGTTTGAAATATAACTGTTTATATGTATAAAAATGGATTCGGCATTAAATAACGTACAGTGGTTGATATGCCATATAACCAAACTAAACAGAAACTCAGCCCAAGTTCAGTCTCATACCCAGAACATCCTTGAAAAATCAGCATTGAAAGTTGATATTGTATATGATCTTCAAACACTGACAACAGCCCCTGATGTGAAGTACACATATTTCTAAACTATAAGTCAGTAAAGGTTATGTGACTCATAGTTTATGTGTTATAGTTGGTGGGTTGGTTGGATTTTATGGCATATCAGCCTTAGTAGGTTATTTAACGCTAAATCCATTTTTATGTAAATAATCAGTTCTATTTAAAACAATTCAGTTCAACATGGGTACACAATTTGTTAAGAACATATCTATTTCAAACTATTCAGTTTATTCAAACAGTTTTATATAACAAATCAGTTTAGTGTAAGTACAGTTTCAATGTCAAAAACAGTTCAATTTCAAACAATTCAGTTTAGCATAAGTTTAAACGTAAGTACAGTTTAATTGTGAAAAGCATTTCTATTTCTAGCTATTCAGTTTAGTCAAGCAGTTCTAATTCCGTTAATTCAGTTTAGAATAAGTACAGATTTTCTTTACACACAGTTAAATGGCAAAACGGTTCTATGTTAAACAATTCAGTTTAGTATAAATACAGTTTCAATGTCAAAAAACAGGTCCACACCAAATAATTCAGTTTAGCATAAGCACGCAGTTTAAATGTAAGTACAGTTTAATTGTTAAAACATTTCTATTTCAAGCTATTCAGTTTAATCAAACAATTCAGTATGTATGCCGTTAGTTCTATTTAACCCATTGATTGGGCTCTATCAGGTGCTACCACACCGGGCCAGAGTGAAACTAGGAGCAATGGCAATTAAGGGGTGCTCCGTATTCCCCAAACCTCCAGAATCACTGGAACCTCACCATCAGATTGTTTAGTGTCATATCCAGGACACTCGTTGGGGGGGGGGGGCTTACCACTCTGCAGAGGTGCAGTCAGTGTATTCTACAGCCCCAGCCGACTGAGCAAATATGTGCTATAGATTTGACAGATAAGTAATAATGAAAAACAAACAATTTCTAATTAAGTCTGCATTTTGTTTATTCTGTAGCAAACTCACGTTTCGATCATTGCCATCTAAACCTAATACTTCTATACAATATTCATCATTTCTTTGCAGTCAATTAAGTGGTTACAAGTATTGTTATTTAACACTAATTATTCTATTCAAAACAATTCTTTTATTGTCACATTGTTTAATGGTTTCAAATTTTGTTATGTATCACTAACTATTCAATCATACATCAGTCATTTTGTACCATAGCCATGATACGGATATGTGAAACGTACATAGATTATTCATAACATATGTACATAGAACATAGGAATCCCGAAACACGAAAAACATTTACGACTTCTTAGTTCAGGTACGAAACTTTTTGTATTACCTTTGAGTTTAAAGGTTTTTCGACATAAGGGTAGAGGCACAATCTTTCTATGCTGGCTTTTCCATCTGCCCCCCCTCCCAACACGTGTGGCGCCCGTAGAACGCAAATTCGTCTGGCTTCAGCAAGCCCCGAAAGTCGACCCTTCCCGTTCGGAGTCTAGTTCTCAACTGACTTTTTTCAAATCCCCGAAAATCCTCTGCGCACGCTTCCGGTGCATGATGTCATTCACATCCCCTGGTCCTGGGATTTTTATTTTGATATCTGTGAACGATACATCCTCCCCGCGCGTGCGTTAACACCTGCGCTCAAGTTTGCACCTTACAAACCCATGTGCTGAGCCGAAAGGGTCTCAGCCTAACTAAACCCAAAGACAAGATATATAAAACGAAATCCCTCGGCCATTCTATTACAATTTGTTTACACACAATGAAATGATCAAACAGTTCTAATTCTAAAATTCAATAAAGCATAAGTCATTTGTTTGCACACAGTTTAAATGGCAAACATTTCTGTTCGACCCATTGATTGGGTCCTAACAGTTGCTACAAATTCATGCAAGAATGGACATGGAGGCAATAGCAATGAAGGTGTACATGCAATCGCCAAAGCTCGAACATTGCTGGAGCCTCACCATCATATTGTTTAGTGTCATACCAGGACTCTTGTTGGTGGAGTCTTATTCCTCTGCAGATAGGCAGTCGGTATATTCTACAGCCCTCTCTTACTTGACTGGTGTTTGGTGAACACATTTAAAAAATTAACTCAGAAATTAAATAAAATGTTAAACTTACAAGTTAAAAATTGAATCAACTCAATAATACATGGTTTCGTTTTGTTTCTTTGTTTTATGGCATATCAACATTGATGGGTTATCTAATGCCAAAGCCATATTTCTAGAAGAACAGTAGTGCTACTATTTGACCCATAGCTGGGAGGATAAGGGAGTTCTTAGCTTTCCCAACGGTATTTGTCCGAAAGTGAACAAAAGAGCATGACTGGAACTCGAACTCACTTACTACGATTTTGCAGTTAAGCGCTTTAACCACTGCATCATGAAATCACCCCCTCAAAAATACATGCCATTTCCATCAGCAGACACAATATAAACTCGAACCAGAACGTCAAGTAGCCTATTGTATTTTGTGGGGTCGACAGCAAGTATTATCAAACGCAGAATTTTGAGCTAAAATTTTAAGATCAACTTATAGGCCAGGATAACATGTATGCCGCAATTTACATTCAGAACGACGTTTATATTTAAGTATATTCATGTAGGTGAGAGCGTATCAGTAAGAATATGTATAAATATTAGTGATTCGTATTTGTATTTACTCAACCCCTCTACACAAGAAGGATACGACATAAGGTCAATTCTTTGGCGAATTTTAACAATTTTTAATTCAGGGTTTTCCTTCTCATTCACTGGTTGTCGGGACAAGATTACAGAGCACAGTCCGGCCTGCTATTTTACTCATTAGAATCGTTGGATACTCACCTTTACCAATGGCGATGGTAAATCCAAACAGCCACTTTTAGGGTTACCATGTCCATTTTTACGACAAAACCACACACCGTGAGGGTCTGGTGAAGTGTCTGTGTATAAGTGTGTACATGGGAGTCTGTATTATAATATAAAATAGGTTGTGACATCAGAAAAACCTCGAAGATAACAAAGCAGAAAGAAAACGGCTTTTAGATAATAAAATAAGATATAGATTTTATCATCGGAATACTAGGACTATTTCTAATATCTACAATAACCTGAAGACTTCGGCGTAAATTCGAGCACAAGTCAGTAGTATCTTATATATATATATATATATATATATATATATATATATATATATATATATATAAATATATATATATATATATATATATATATATATATATATAAATATATAAATATATATATATATATTTCTTTATTACTGTGTGGTCCAAAAACTGTTAAATTTTGTACCAGGAGTAAAACTTCATTTATTTAGTAAATTCGAGGCCAAAGAAATTGGCCGTTGGACAGAAAAACATGGTTGTCTTGCTATGTTGAGATCATTTCCCCGCCTAGCGTCTATTATAGTTGGGCTTGACAGTTCACCTTCAGTAGATATTCAAGACAAGATGCTGATTCTAAGTGTCACACACGCCAGGCTATGTCGTGATTCGAGATAAATTGTCTTCTAAAATGATGGCCTCAAAATATCATCGTTTCTTTTATTGTTTCTTTGTCCTTTTTTAACCTAACCAGTGGTTTCTGCATTTGGTCAAAACCGCCGGTTGACTTTTAAAAATAAACCCAATTTAGGAACAAGTCGTTTGCCGGCATGACGAGACGTGCTGCAGACAGATACTGCCATAAGTATCTTTATGTGTAAAATTATATACAAACCATGTCTATAATAGTTTGGCAAAAAATGTTTTTAAAATCCTGTTAACTCATGCTCTATCGAAACTCACGAAATACATTTTAATCATTAGGTATTTGTACGGCTGTTATATAATCAAATGAAATACTACATGTAAGCTCCAACTGCGACAACGTTCTTCAAGGAGTCTTTATTAAAACAGTCGGTGCAACAATATATATATATATATATATATATATATATATGCACCTCACATACGTATATATTGACACAAACATATATACATATTGAAAAGCATATAAGAATAAGTCCTGGCGGCAACACCCCACAAGATACCAACTGTACGGCCACCTGCCCCCTATCACGAAAACTATTCAAGTTAGACGAACCAGACATGCAGGACACGGCTGGAGAAGCAAGGACGAACTCATAAGAGATGTACTCTTATGGACCCCCACACATGGCCGTGCTAAAGCAGGACAACCAGCACGAACATACATTCAGCAGCTATGTGAGGATACGGGATGTTGTCCCGAAGACCTACCAAGGGCGATGAATGATAGGGAGGAGTGGCGAGAGAGGATCAGGGATATCCGTGCTACCAGGGCGATATGATGATAATGATGATATATACATATGTGTATTTACACATACACACGTGCACATATAGACGTATACACCCATATATACAGACATATATATATATATATATATATATATATATATATGTATATTAATATATATTTGTTTTTTAATCTTTATATCTAATCTATAATTCTGTTGGTGAGAAAAACAGATTGTACAATTTGCAAGTTCTACAAACAGATATCTCGGGAAAAAAAATGTAAAAAAAAAAGACGAAAAACACACGTGCTACTTGAAAAATAATCGAGCTGTGCGTATGTCGAGTCAAAAGAAAAAAATACCAACAGAATTACCTAAGCTAAAACGTAATAGTAATTTACAAAGCTCTTTGCTTCGATGTGGCACAAGGCCGAATGAATGGGGCGCCCAAAGAGACTCGAACTCACTCGTGTAGGTTTGCTAGACTATCTTGCTAACCGTTACACCACCTGAGGTGCCCAAACTAAAACGTAATAAAGTGCTCAATGCATGAGATAGATCTAATATTATGAAAATAATTCCTACATAGCCACGAGCGAGTCTACCTCGGTTGCACCAAACAGCTCTTCAGTGAGTTGGAATAAAATACATTTTATTGGTTCAGAAAACTCCTCACCTATACAAAAATTAGCATACTTGAAAAAAAAAAAAAAAAGAAAACCTTTATTCGAGAAACCGACAAAAATACCCGCCAAAAATTTAAATGACTGACGTTAAATTATTAGTTACATAGTAATGGCTCAAACCATTTAATTATGAGGAAAAAAAAAAAAGGAAAAATGATACACAGTCGGTAATATCGGTTACGTTAGATTGTAGTGTTTCATCAAAGTAGTCGATTTTAGCATCGTTATGGCTTGAATCAGTTGTGTAAATTTGGAAAATGTTTAGCCTTCCATTGTCTATATCAAGGGTTGTATTCATTATCCTCTCAAAATGAAAGTCGAAGTTTGACATGTAATAAGATGTTTATGGAGGTGTCCATGGTGTAATGGTTATCGTCGTAGGAAATGGACACGGTGACTCGAGTTCAAATCCTGGACGAGACTGACTGCATTTCGCATGGCACTAATATCCTTGGGAAAGATATGAATCCAATTATTCTCCCTCCAGCTATGGGTAAATAGTAGGGCAGACTAGGTTCTTCAGCCTTGGTGAGGCAATTAGTCTAGGAGAAGGAAAACTCTGAATTGAAACCTGTTAAACTCCGCTTAAAAATTGACCTTGTATCATATCCTGCTCGAGCGGAGGGGTTGGTAAAAAAGGAGGTGCCGGTGGTGTAATCGTTATTGTCGTAGGAAATGGACACGGTGACTCGAGTTCAAATCCTGGACGAGACTGACTGCATTTCGCATGGCATTAATATCCTTGGGAAAGATATGAACCCAATTATTCTCCCTCCAGCTATGGGTAAATAGTAGGGCAGACTAGGTTCTTCAGCCTTGGTGAGGCAATTAGTCTAGGAGAAGGAAAACTCTGAATTGAAACCTGTTAAACTCCGCTAAAAAATTGACCTTGTGTCATATCCTGCCCGGGCGGATGTGTTGGTAAATAGGATAAGATATTTATTGAGACATCTAAGTTACTATTAAAGGAGTTCGAGTTGCGTCAAGTAAGGTTTTGGTTGGTTTGGTCGGTTGTTTTACGGCGTACAAACTATTTTGGGATCATTTAACTCGGAATAAAATCATTTTGAAAAAGGTTTGTATTTTTCAAGTTCTTTATATCTTCAAATATTTCATTAAATATAATAAACTGGTCTATTTCTAACAATTCAGTTTAGCTTATTTACACAGTTTAGTTTTATTTCACCCATAGATAGGACCCTATGAAGTGCTACCAATGGGAGCGATGGCAATGAAAGGGTACTCCGCATTCCCTAAAGCTCCCGCATTATTGAAGACTCACAATCAGATTGTTTAGTTTCATATCCAGGACACTCACTGGGGGAGTCTTAGCCCTCTTCAGAGATGCAGTCGGTGTATTCTACAGCCCTAGTCAACTGGGCAAGCGACCTCTTCGGGCCAAATTGAACCTGGGAGTGATGGCAATGAATAAGTACCCCGCATTCGTAAGATATAAGGATGGTTTAAAAAAGTGAATCCTCATCATCACTCAAAAGAATTCACCAAAAGATACGTATTTCATATTCACATCAAGTAAAACTTTAGCTACCATGAAGTTTGATAAAATAAAGAGATAAAGAAACTATTTTTATTGCAACAGTCTATTTCCTACGCCCTTTTCATCCACTCTTTTCTCCTCACACTCACATCTTCCCATAATAGACAACGGAAATATGTAAGCATATCTAAAGAATCAAGTCAGCATATACGCATATATACGTATATATGTATGCGCGGGCAACAGAACATACACAAACAAATTTTCAAAATAACATAACCTTTTGCACATATACACACAAACGTAAGCACACCTATATACAAATCCCACCCCAACTTTTTGAACAAAAAACTAAACCATATTAATCGGTCTTTTTCTGAAAATCTCCACTCTTTCTGACGAATGCAGAGAGCATGAAACCCAAAGTCACAGACTCTGCCACGTAATATATATATATATATATATATATATATATATATATATATATATATATACCCGCGTAATGCAAAGCTCTTCTAAAGAATTGGGCACTTTGGTATCAGATAGCGTAAAATGTAAACAAATAGAAATCTTTTATAATTCCTGAGCTGACGTATGTTGTCGAAATGGCAGAGCGGTTAGATACTATATCTTCCGTAAAGTTACACGGCTTTCGATCCCAGCTTGAAACGTCCTGCGTATCTACCCACACTAAAGAGTGGGGATACAACGAAACTGACTGTCTGTAGATGACAACACACACACACACACATATATATATATATATATATATGTATATAATTTGTACATTTGGGTAATGAATAATACCTAATAATATCCGTATTGTTTTGTTCCACCTGGAGAAATAAAGTCATGGCATATTTAGTTTCGAAGAAGATTAAGTTATATTTAAAAAAATGGGTAGAATTGTTATTAGAAAGAATTCAAATCCTCATCCAGATTTATGATTTGTCGACAACTTCAAATCTTTTAATGGGTCTCACCTGCACTTAAAGGAAGACAGAAATCTGAATTAGCTTTTCAAGTTTTGGAAGAAGAGCTTGAGTGTTGCCACGACAAAAATATTAAGCAATGGTTCTTCTTTCTGAGTGAGGATTAAACCTTTTTTGAACGAATCTCGTGTAAACAAATAGAAAGAAAAAAAATTCAGATATACGAAAATGCTAGAAAAAATGTTTTAAAAAGTTATTTTTCTTCTTCATTGTATACCATGAATTGATATACATTTAGAAAAAAATACTCACAATGGAAATTTGTTTGTGAAACTATGAAATCAACTGAAAAACGATCAGCCTTAATACACAACCTCGCCTAAAGCTCTCTAGATCAACAACCACCAGATTTTCAAAAAATAAATGTTTCTCTCTTTAAAAATTAAACATTTTCTGGACAAGCTATGAAATTAACGGAAAAACGACCAGCCTTACTCTATCACAAAGCCTGAAGCTCTCTTGATCAACAACAGCCAAATTTTCAAAAAGTCGTAATTAACGAACCCCACTATTTAAATTCCTCAAGGCAGTAGTCTAAGCTGCAAAGAATTCAAACGGTTCCAAATATCTGTCAGTGATAGTTGCGTTGGAATGTGGTTTGTTAAGCACATTTGGCCGCGAGGCTTTCAGATTCTTCAAGCTTGCTTCCAATCTCATACACTAAGAGAAACCTTAGGGAATTGGTTAAGATTAAACTTATATAAACCTGTGGCGCCATTCCTACAGGTGATAAAGTTCATTTATTGCAATTCCTTGTCGGTTTGTCCTTGATCCCCCCCATTCTGTTAGAATTGGCCAAATAAATTCTATTGGTGCTTACTAAAATATTTTACCGCTAAATATAAACAATCTCACCAAATAGAATTTGCCGACAGGAACTATTATGCTTATTTGAAACCGTCATGATTATCTTAAAAATTCTCTTTAATACAGGGTTCTTTAGAAAAATTTCAATGCAAGATTTTCCATTTAGTTATTTCTATATGAATTCATTCATAGGATTTCTTTTAATACGTTTTTTTCATTTAAAAAAATGCATTTGATAAGATTCAAAGCTGAATGATCACGTTAAACTTCTCTGAAAAAAAAGAAGATTATTATGAAAGAATTGAACAGTTTGGATTATAGCTCTTTCCATGACTCCCGGTTTTTATTGCTCAGGTTTCCTAATTTTACTATTTTAGTAAAGTGGATTGAAAAGAATAAAAATACAGTAATTTGTTTTGTCAAAGAAGTTCTTGTCAAATTTATCGACGGGAGTTTTGTACATATTCATTGAAATAAAACCAAACGATTAAAAAGCAATAATTCCAAACAAATATCTATTAATAAATCATTATGCGAATAAGCATTCTCGTTCACCCTGTAAGTCGGTATTTGGATGAACATATGAATATAAAATCATATGAATAGGATGGAGATAACGCCATCATCGACCTTCGGGTCATTGACCCTGTGTTGAGTCCTGTCTGGTGGAAGGCAGTGACAAATATTGGATGGATATAACGCCAACAGTATTGATAATAAAAATATTAATTTAGATTTAAATAGCAATAAAATCACTGAGAATGAGAGGTAAATAAGTAAGGGAATTTTGACATCAGTAGTGACGTAGTTTCAGTTACAAAGAGACAGACGCCTAATATCGATTATTATCAGGTTTTCATTTCTTGGTGTAAATATCCAAAAAAGGAATTACGGGCGTTCTTTCATGATTACAAGTTAAATGTTAATATATATTTCTCATTTATCTTCCCCATGTGCAAAACAAGTGCATAGAGATAGATTGATTTTTACGGCATTTCAACTCGTCTAGGGTTATTGCATGACTAAAGGTTAGTTTTGGTTTTGTAGTTTGTTTTTTTTATGGCATATCAACTCTTGTTGGTCATTTAATGTCTAATTGATTTTTTTACATATGACTTTTAAATGTATATTTTGTAGGTAACATTTTTAAATAAGCCAGAGCTCTTTTGTTTGCGCATAGTGAAATGGTTTTAAGTATTGCTATTTAACACTGATCCTCAAAGTGGTTTGGGAATTGATGAAATCGTTTTCTTATATTAATATTTTTGTGTAGATAATTAACATTTTTGTATATGGTTCTATTATATCAAGTATTTCTATGAAGTAGAAATAATTTGCACATAAGTGAATGCTTTCAAATATCCCTATGTAACATTAATAATAATATAATAAATAAGTTAGCTAACCGTAGTCAAGGGTGACCTGAAGGCTCCCTTTTCAATATCTAATACACCGAACTGTAGGGGAGGGGGCAACTCCTTTCCCTGGATTTCTCCTATTTCCCTTGATCTATACTTTAAATTGCTGAATGTAAAGCAAGGTGGCATCAAGTACCATTTTTGATTGCCCAGTCGGCTGGGGTTGTAGAATACGCCGATTGCTTCTCTGCAGAGCGTTAAGAATCCTCCTCGGCGAGTGTCCTAGATAAGATAGTAAACAATCTGACGGTGAGGTTTCAGTAATGTTAAAGCATTAAGGAATGCAGAGTACCCCTTCATTACTATTGGTCCAAAGTCCACCCTTGGCCGGAGTGGTAGCATCTGATAGGGTCCTATCTACTGGTCAAATAGAATTAAACTGTGTAGATATACTAAACTGAATTATTTGAAATAGAACTGTTTTTCATATTGAACCCGTGTATTTATGCTAAACTGAATTGTTTGAAATAGAACTGTTTTGGAATTGAACCTGTGTACTTATGCTAAACTGAATTATCTGAAATAGAACTGTTTTGACATTTAACTGCGTATAAACAAAAACTATGCATAAATTGTTTGAAACTTTTATCAAAATGACTTAATTCGGCGTTAAATGCCCCGAAAAGCGTTGATACGCCGTAAAACGCATCAACCAACCATTTTTTGAGTCTATGGTATCATTCGACTTGGGATTGAAACACGGTCTCCCGGGCCATTAACAAACACTCTAACCATGATGCAAATGTCCTGATATAATTACATATTATACCTAATTACATGGTATAAAGTACGTCTATCTAATACAAATATATTTTCGTCGTTATATGATAAAAATGATCTCTCTGCATTTGTTGTATAATCATATGCAGAGGCATGTTGAATCATAACGACGCAATATATAATAACGAACGAAGACTTCTTTAAAGAAATATACCTCACAATTTATTTGCAAGGTTCGAAAGGGTTGTGTGCGAGAGGGATTTGGAAACCGAACATAACTGCAACATATATTGACCCCCACTCTTATGGCCATCGGCGTTGTGTCTTTCTCGTTCTCCTGATGCTCAACCTGAGGCCCGGGGTCTAGCTCTCTGCTGAGTGCTGGCTTGCTCTACCACATCTGGTCTATAACTCGTCTGATCTCCAACAGTCTGACTTCCTGTCTTGACTGAGTTATATAATAGCTCAACGTCCACCTTCTCATGAGCGTCACAATAGCACTCATTCAACCCATCCACGGTCAAGGTTATAATTCTGATATTCCTCGACCGGATGCACCTCTTATTTACATAGGTGCATTTCCTATTTTGACAGCCTAGACGGGTCGTAGGTCAATATACAACACATTGCTAATGAGTTTCCTGTTATAATTTATTTGTTTTAAATGCAAATAATATGATATTAAGTATTTCCATCAAATACTGATAATTTGCATATAGTATTTTGGTATGAAGTCTTTCTGTCAAATACAAATAATATGTACATAGTGTTCGCCAATGGACCGGGAGACCGGGATTCAATCCCATGTCCAGTCATAACAAAGACTTAAAAAATGGTACTTGACGCCACCTTGCTTAACACTCAGTAACGTAAGGATCAAGGTTAAAGTGGAGCAATCCACTGAATGGAATAGCGCCCTCCCCTACACCTTGGTGTAGTAGCTATTGAAAAGGGAGCCCTCGGGTCACCTACGACTATGGTCGCCAACTTTAATTTACTTTTGTACTTAGTTATATGACATTAAGTATATCTCTCTAATGTCAATAATTTTCCCGTAATTCTCCCTATTTTGAATATTTCTAATACAAATAATCAGAGTATAATTATATGATATTAAGTATTTCAATAAAAATTTGATTACTACATAGTTATATCAAGTATTTCTATTTAATACGAATGACTTTTGCGAAGTTTTTTTTCGGTATAAAGTACTTCTATCAAATAGAAATAATTATTCGGCTCAGTTAGCAGGGCTGTAGAATACACCGACTGCATCTCTATAGAGGGGTAAGACTCCCCCAACGATTGTGATGGATATGACATTAAACAATCTGATGACTAGGCTCCAGTCAGTGGAACTTTGGAAAATATGGAGTACCCCTTTATTGCCATTGCTCTTAGTTCCACTCTCGCCCAGAGCCGACAAGCAAACCTACACGAGAGAGTTCGAGTCTCATCGGGCGCCCCTTTCATGTGGCACAACCACATCTACACAAAAAGCTTAGTAAATTACCACTCTCGCCCAGAGTAGTAGCACCCGATAGGATCCTATCAGTGGGTCATATAGATCAGTTTGAAGTTTAAATTGTGTGCAAAAAAATGACTTACGTTAAAATGAATCGTGAGAAATAGAACAGTTTGTGTTCAAACAAATTGTTGCTGTTTAATTGAATTGTCGGTAATGCATAGCAATACTTGAAACTTTCTAAATGAGAGCATAAATTCAGATATTGTTAGTACATAGCAATACATGGAACCATTTGACAGTGTGCAAATAATTAAGTATAGTTGAAAAGAATACTTACTGTTAAATAGGAATATTTGTAACCACTATGTGCAAACAAATGATTAATATCAAATAGAACTATGAGTGTTAGATAGAAATAATTGAAACTGTTTAACTGTACAAACAATAATAATAATAGTGTGCGAACAAATAAGTCCTAAGTCATTTAAAAATGAAAATACCAACAAACTATGTGTGTAAATTAATAACAAATGTTAAATTCTAACTATCATATAGCAAAATTTTAATCTATTTAACTGTGTGTTAATAAAATGAGATCAGGATCGTTTAAAAATATCAACACCGTCTAGCGGCAGGAGAAGAAGCTAGACGGCAATTATACAAGAATGTTGGGAGCAATATTGAACAAGTCCTGGTAGCAACACCCCACAAGGCACCAACTATACGGTCACCTACCACCTATCACGAAAACTATCCCAGCTAGACGAACCAGACATGCCGGACACTGCTGGAGAAGCAAGGACGAGCTCGTAAGTGATGTACTCCTGTGGACCCCCCGCATATGGCCAATCAAAAGCAGGACGACCAGCTCGAACATACACGCAGCAGCTATATGATGATACGGGATGTAGCCCTGAAGACCTGCCAGAGGCGATGAATGATAGGGAGACGTGGAGAGAGAGAGTCAGGGATATCTGTGCTGGCCGCATGACATGATGATGATGACTCTATATTTATAAAGAGGATTTGGCATTAAATGACCTACAATGGTTGATATGCCATAAAACAAAACCAAACGAAATCATATATATTTTATTTATATATATATAAAGAGTATTTGGCATTAAATAAACAATAAAGGTTGATATGTCATAAACTAGACCAAACTAAACCAAACAAATAATTTTTCTAATCATATGGTATTAAGTTTTTCAATCTAATACTAATAATTTTCCCATAGTTATTATCGGAATAAAGTGTTTCTCTTTATGACAAATAATTAGTATCATGATATAAGGGCGTAAGTATTTCTATCTAATACAAATAATTCATACACAATTATATGGTTTCAAGTAACTGTAACTATTCTTATTCAATTTGAATCATTTGCTTGTAGACAGTTCCATATTTTCAAATATTCTTTTCCAGTGGAAATGATTTTCTAAATGATTTATTTGACCCATTCATGGGACCCTAACAGGTAGTACCACACCGAAACAGTGGGACATGGGACCAGTGACAACGTAGAGGCACCCTCCGCTTTCAAGAGAGTCATTTCGAGCCTTATCATCGAATATAGTTAAATATGATACCTAGACCCCTCAGTTTGGAGGTAGGTCTTATTTTTATGCAGAAGATGTAGAAAACTCAGGTTATAAGCAGCAATCGATAAGCCAGTTAAATAACAGATTAGAAAATTTTACATTTTATTTCTTAGTCAGGAGCTAAATTTGGAGTGGAGAGCTCAAAGACGAGCAAATCTTAGAGTTCTAAGAATTAAAGTGATAAAAAGTGGACTTTAACAAAATCGAACCAACTAGGTTGAAAAATCGTGTGTATAACAAGACGGATGAATAGCGTAAATAAAGGAAAGAGTTTATAAAATTGATGCATAAAATATGAAAGCCAGGCTCCACCTGTTCATAACTATATGAACTTAACGACTCCCAAAACTCAGTGAACATCAAATAAACGTTATTTAAATCACTATAATTCTACAAACTCTTTGGTATTCGACCCATTGTTTGAAAGATTGAACTATTCTTCGTACCAGACAGTTTGATTAAATGATGAATAGATAAAAAAATACTAAATTAGGAGACAAATAAATAAATAAATTATAAAACAGGAAGGAAGAAAGACGAACAAAAAGGACAAGAAAAACCCAAAATGGCCGCAAACAAAAGAAAATGATAATGTAAAAATTTACACCAAAGAGTTCGGGAATCCGGAAAAAAAATCCTTTTTGTCAATGATGCGTATCTTATTTGTGAACACGTATTAATGGATAAAAATCGAAGATCAAAGTTTATCATTGAAATAGAGCAGGCAACATAAACGCGAAGACTTTTTTTTTTTTGTTTCCCCTCTTCTTTTGTTTAAAGATCCTTTTCAACAAAAATCTCAATCACTGTTGCAGAAAATTGTCAACTTGGGGAAAATGACGTCCAGATCAAAAGAAAATGTTTTTTGCAAAAAAAAAAAAAAAAAATTAACAGATCAGATTAACTTAGATGGAACCAAGTGATGGAAACCAAAACAGGAAGAGTTGACATATATATATATATATATATATATATATATATATATATATATATATATATATATATATATACTGTAATTAGGACCAACATTTTTTAATCGTAAAAATCTATACAGTACCCGATGTATGAATATAGAGAACAATATCATAATATATTTCAAGTATGGAATAAGATATGAATAAAAAAAAACGTAAAATGTCCACAATTATTCAGCTGAGCTTGTATTTAATACGTATAAGTTTTTTGCTAAATATTAAATCTTAAAATACAATTCGAAAGCATAAAAGGCAGAGTGAAGTTTTATCATGTTTCATATCTTATTTTAAAACTTTATATAGACAAGTTCTCCTACCTAGGAAGCAGTGTCTCATCAACCGAAAAAGACATCGACACGCGGCTAACGAAGGCATCGACAGCTATCGATAGGCTATCGATCCTATGGAAGTCAGACCTGACCGATAAAATGAAATGCAGTTTCTTCCAAGCAGCGGCTGTATCGTTACTGCTATATGAATGCACTTCTGGGACACTGACAAAACAACTGGAGAAAAAGCTAGACGGCAATTACTCAAGAATGCTGCGAGCAATATTGAACAAGTCCTGGAGGCAACACCCCACAAGGCACCAACTATACGGCCACCTGCCTCCCATCACGAAAACTATCCTAGTTAGACGAACCAGACATGCAGGACACTGCTGAAGAAGCAGGGACGATCTTTAAAGTAATGTACTCCTGTGGACCCCCAGATATGGCCGAGCAAAAGCAGGACAGCCAACTCGAACATACATACAGCAGCTATGTGAGGATACGGGATGCAGCTCTGAAGACCTGCCAGAGGCGATGAATGATAGGGAGAAGTGGCGAGAGAGAGAGTCAGGGATATCCATGCTGGTGGCACAAGATGATGATGATGATGACGATAAATAAATATATATATATATATATATATATATATATATATATATATATATATATATATAATCGGATATGCAGTCTTCAACTAATGATAATGTCTTAGTTGATACATGAAACCTTTAGTAATGAGGTTATTATAAAAAGAGGAGTGATTTTAATTCATTTTATGTTCTGTCCTACATGCATTTTAGCTCTATTGATTTAACAAATATTTTAAAACAATCTGTATATTACCATCAGTTCACTATATATATATATATATATATATATATATATATAAAGTAAAGTGATACTAATATACAGATTGATAAAGATTGTTTTAAAAAGTTTGGTAAAAAATGATTCTATATATATATATATATATATATATATATATATATATATATATATTCTGGCCCATTGGCCTCGTGATTGCCGTGTTCAACAATGGCCGGGGAGACTGGGGTTTAATTCTAAATCTAGTCATACAAAAGACTAAAAGAATGTTACTTGATGCCACCTTGCTTAACACTCAGCCATATAAGGTATAGATCAAGGGTATAGTGGAGCAATCTAGAGAAAGAAGTAGTGCCCTCCCCTTCACTTCGATGCAGTAGCTAATGAAAAAGGAGCCTTTGGATCATACATGACAACGGTCGTCAACTTTATATTTTATAGATGTAAAAAAAATGTCGTTATAGGTCCAAAGAGAGAAAAAATTTAAATGAATATGTCTACTCATAGATATGTACTTTTTAAAGAATTATTTATTTCGTTCAAACATACGTGTATGTTTTCATGTTGTTACTTTCGTCAGAAAACATATATGGCTCAAAGCTATTTGAGTGGGGCACCCACATGTCCTTGTTCCGCATATGTTCTCTGCCGAAAGCAACAAACTAGAAACATACACGTATGTAAGAACGAAATTAATAATACAAATCTCTTTGTTGACTTGTTCATGCTGATATATATATATATATATATATATATATATATATATATATATATATATATATATATGATATATAATTCCGACAGTATGTTGTGCAGAATTAATGAAAATTGGGGAAAAAAATTTGGTAAAAGATATTTATTATCACCGAACATGTTTTGCTATATTAAATAGCATTTTCAACGGCAAATGTAAAAGGAATGTTTGTTTTTATGTTATGTGGTTGTTGGTAACAATGTAACATTTGTGTTTGAATTGTGCAGAGTGATGTTTGTTTGAATGTTATGTTGTTGTTAAGCATGTGGCGTTTGTGTTTGATTTAACGTAAACGTTTATTAATGTTATGTTTTGTGATGATCAGGTGAGTCAAAGTGGGAGATAAATGAAAATTTCCAGGTCTTTGTATAATTGTTTCGGTGAGAAGAATAACTGCCGATTCTATGGCTCATCATTTCTTTTTATTGGCATGTTTTATAATTTTTACTCCTTTTAGATCAAAATTATGTTTTCCTTTTCTCCTGTTTAGGACAAGGGAATAGCTAGTGTCGTTTTTTAAGAAAGCTTATCTGTGTTCATGAATCCTCTTTTTAGAGGTCAGGATATTTCGCCAGTATATGGTTTATTACAAGCTGCACATCTTTTTTATTTATGAGCACTAAGAATATAGTGTCCTAAATATATACATAAAGAATAAGAATACATAAAAAATACTTTCGAGTTCCTACACCACGCTATATATATCATACTTAATACAAACACAAAACCAAAGGTTGATACGACATAAAACCCAAAAAACCAACCAGCGAAACTCAAAACCTTAAAAGATATGCAATAACAGGACCAATAAAACGAAAAATGATAATACCAGATTAATCATACTACCCAATAAACGAAAACCTCAGTAATTCTCTACACGCCTCACACATACACATTATTAACAACATTTAAAAACTATAAATGATATGATCATCATAATCATCATCCTCATGTCGTGCCGCCAGCATGGATATCCCTGACCCTCTCTCGCCACTTCTCCCTACCGTTCATCGCCTCCGGCAGGTCTTCAGGACTACATCCCGTATCCTCACATAGCAGCTGTATGTATGTTCGAGCTGGTCGTCCTACTTTTGCTCGGCCATATGTGGGGGTCCATAGGAGTACATTACTTTTGAGCTCATCCCTGCTTCTCCAGCTGTGTCCTGCGTGTCTGGTTCATTTAACTTGGATAGTTTTCGTGATGGGAGGCAGGTGGCCGTATAGTTGGTTCTTTGTGGGGTGTTGCCTCTAGGACTTGTTCAATATTGCTCGCAACATTCTTGTGTAATTACCGTCTAGCTTCCTCTTAAGCAAAACAAAAAAGAAATTTAAAATAAAAATCCCACTCCAGATGCAGGAGTTTACTCAGTCAGATGCAAAGGTTTTTTAATGAAATGGTAAGATGCGAGAAAACATCTAAAAATGGCCGAGCAATTGTTTCGATCTCCTCATGTAAACCACTCAAGATACAGTGTTTTAAAATAGAAAAAAAATACTTCACCACTAATATGGAATCATTTTTCTGCAACTGGAACGATTTTTTCTTGAATATAGCGAAAACCTTTGCTGCGAGAAAATTTGCCAAAAAATGCAGATATAGAGAATGAAAAGGATCAAAAATATGATCCAGCAATCAAAGAACTTGGAAGTGGTATCGCTGGAATCCTCAGGAAGTGTTTCGGGTCGACCTTGATGTTGAAATACAGTAAATGCTAACCCAAAGACTGCAAGACAAGTGATGGATAAATGCGACTGGTCCAATTTGATGTCAGTAAATACCATAAGTGCATCTTTCGAGAACAGAACAGAAAGGGCGAATTGCAGCAAAGAAACTAGCATTAATCAAAAAGCATTTGAATGCAAGTTTAAGTTAGTCAAAAAGGTATGAACTATCGTATGCAGATGCTTGGAAAAAGATTATATTCAGCGATGAAACTAGGATGGAGCTGCAATCTGATGTGAGAACGTTGCCACAGATGACGTCATCTCATGACTGTAAATATGGTGATGGATTTAGACGCTGCTCTTCCCAGGCACATTGAAGCAATTTTTCAATCTAAAAGAAGCCACAGGAAATATAAACTATGTACAGTAACTTCTAAAAAGATGTCATAAATTCCCATTGTGTAATAGATTAGAGACATATTTCGGTTTGAAAATAGATGGGTTTTCGTGAAGTGGCCGAAAACTTTATCACGGCCATTTTTCGCTGTTGTCTCACATTTTTCCCTCTTATTCAGATTCTCTACAACAAACTATAATGATTCGGTACTGAAACGTCTCGAACAAAACCAATATACTATATGAAAAACGGCTCAGTCGGCTGAGGCTGTAGAATACACCGACAGCATTTTTGCAGAAGGGTAAAGGCCCCGTTTCCAACGAGTGTCTTGGATATGACACTAAACAATCAGATGGTGAGGTTACAGTAATGCTGGAGTTTTGTTGAATATGGAGTAACCTTTTATTGCTATCATTCCTAGTCCACTCTTACCTGGAGTGGTAGCACCTAATAGGGTCCATCTATGGGTCATATACAACTGTTTGAAATTTAATCTGTGAAAACAAATGACTGATATTTAATTGAATTTTTAGTTATACATAGCAATACTTGGAACCATTTAACTTTGCTGACTTATGGTAAACTGAATTGTTTGAAATAAAACTGTTTGATCATTTAACTGTATGTAAATGATTGTTTGATCATTTAACTGTATGTAAACAATTGAATCGTTAATGTTAAATAGCGCTACTTGAAAACATTAAACTGCGTGCAAACAAATGATTAATTGATAAAATTATTCGAATTAGACATAAATAAGTGAAACCATTTAACAGTATGCAAAATAATGAGCTCTGGCTCGTTTAAAAATGTAATCTCCAAAATGTGTTTGGAAATCACATCTTTAATATATATGTACCGAAAGGATTCGGCATTAAATAACCTACAATGGTAAATAAGCTATAAAAACAAAGCAAACTAACCACAAAAAAACATTGCAAAACATTTACTTATAAGCTGGTAATTTGTAAAATTTTATTAGTCTTAAAAGTTTCTAAAGACCTTTTCACAGAACAGTTTTAAACAAATAATATACTTTAAAAAAACTGCCAGTTACGTCATCAGCCATGATAACCCCAAAATCCCAATTGAACAAAACTTATGAATTTACCTTCTCAATGAGACAATTGTAATCTACGTTAGATACACGACCTATACCTAATCTCGAAGACTGACTTATCATATTGATTAGAAAAGAATCGATGAAAAATACCATCCTCTCTTAGGAACGTATTGGTCGACAACGAGTTGCACATGGTGCAATAGTTACCGTCGTTGGCAATAGACACGGTGCCATGAGTTCAAATCTTGCATTTCACATAGCACAAATACCTTCGTGAAAGGTATGAATCCAATTAGTATCCCTCCAGCTATGGGTAAATAGTTGGGCAGGCTTTGTTCTTTTGCCTTGGATAGGCAACCTGTTTCAGAGAAGGAAAACTCTGAACTCAAACCTGTTAAAGTCCCTTTAAAATTTTGACCTTCTGTCACTCCTGCTCGTGCGAAAAGATTGGTACATATGTACGTACATACCGTTTAACAATATACCAGTCATACGCAGATCTACCAAGTGAAAATAATTAAAATCTAAGTCATAAAATTATTGAATCCAACTCCTAAAAATATTTCTGTAGAACATGCCCATAATGCTCTAACTGTTTGACAATTAAAACTTCGTTATAACAAGAAAAAAAACACTTCTCACACATATAAACGTAAACGTACAATATTCCCAGACGAGTTAACATGCCATTAAAATCAATCTTATCTCTCCGTCATAGGATATCACCAAAATTAACGCAGAAAATTACCATCTCTTACAAGGGACATAGTGGTTCTGATCATATTTGTCAATTAGATATATTACTTATTATTATCAATTTACACACTTTTTTACTCAATGGGTTTTGAGCTCGTCTAGTAGAATAATAAAAATGTTAGCTTTAGTGAACTTTTTGCCACATTAGCTCCATTATGGCTAGATCACCAAGTGTGAAATCATTCTTGTTGGAATCATATATGCTGAGTCATAGTTGGTACGCAGGTCAGGTTTAAACTTCTGATAACGAAACTTTGCTTGTGTGAAGACATCGCATGGCAGCTAAAAGATAATGGAAACATTCGCTACGCATTATCAAGCGATTTTCAGTGATAATCAGGAGGAAATATGTAAAAGAGAAACTCAAAGACGGAGAGAAGTAATGAGACATGCATATTCATGACATATTAACAAGTGCAACTCACGCATTGGACGTGTCATACAGGGAAAGAGTGTAAACATGACTGACTTAGTATGGAATAATAGGTGATATATGAATGAATAGGGATGAAGATTGGGACACCCTCTGGGACGAATTATCCTTACTCCTTTGGGATGCAGTGGGCACTTGCAAAGATAGCAACTTAATTGGGCCACTGTGTTGGGATCATTAGAACAGTTCGAGTGTCTTGGAGTGAAAGGAAGGAAGCCAATAACTATTTTTCTCAGTTTTATCTGATTGTAATAAGCCTTGCGAATAAGTTATCTTACCTTTAAGGAAACATCACAGGCTTTTAAGTAAAGTGAAGGAAAGCAAAAAGAACATTATATATATATATATATATATATATATATATATATATATATATATATATATATACAGAAGCATCTTAGAAGACATTCAAGTAAGATGTACAAGACACGGTGAGTATTCCTTGAAAATTAGGGGCAAACACGTAAGCGATGTTCTCCAGTGGACCCCCACACATGGACACACCCATGCTGGAAGAGCAACAAACACATATTCATCAGTTCTGTGTGGAGATTGGATGCCGGGTAGAAGACTTGCCAAAAGCGAGAGACGATAGGGACTGATGACGATATATATATATATATATATATATATATATATATAAAACTCCGGTTGTGGTATTATGTTCACTTTCGGAGTAATACCAAAGAGAAATACATCAATACGTTCAACAGTAATAACCCAGTTCTTCTACACGGATAGTTTTATCACTGAATTACCCCTTAAGGTTTATATGACATTAAGGAAAGAAAACAAACTATATATATTTATATATGTATATATATGTAAATGAGCAGTTGCAGCAGTATGGAGTAGTGATATCTCAGATTACCTCTCTCTCTCTCTCTCTCTCTCTCTTTCTCTCTATCCGTCCTTATCCTCTACCGGTTTTAGCAAGTCTTCTAGACGGCATTCAGTATCTGCAAAGAGCTTACGGATGTTTTGCTAGTTAATCATGTGTCCATAAATTGGAATTCATGAGAGAACGTTACTCGTGAGTTCATGCATACTTCACCGGCAAGGTCCAGCATGTCTTGATTCGGTTTAGCTTTTTCGTTTTAATGGCATGTCAATCTTCGTCTATTATTTAATGCCAGAGCCAACCTTGCAGAAAAAACAGCAGTAATACTATTAAACCCACAGCTGGTGGGGTATCAGAAGATTCATGCCTTTTTCAATGGTATTCGACCAAAAGTGAACTCAAGAGTGCGACTGGAGTTCGAACTGAGTTACTTAGAAGCCGCAGTACATCACTTTAGCCATTACGTATATCACGCTCGTCTTACTTGGATGGGCTGCGAGGTAGATGTTAAGATGCTGCGCAACTGCTATTTCTACAGAACTGCTTCCAAGAATAGTAAGAAACGACACCATTCTTGTGTAGATCCTGTCTAGCTTTTCAGCCAAGCGATTCATTCGAGTATTTAAGGGGATGCCGCCATACAGTAGTGCTAGTACGGAAACAGCTTGAAAGAAATCTCGTTTTCCCTCATCAAAGAGATTAGATTTCCATATGTTCAATAACCTATCAACAGTAGTCGATGCCTTATCTCTGCATATATTGTCATCGCTTTTAGTTGATGAAATATTCCTACCGGGTTCTATGAATTAGTCTTTTATTTCGGAGGCCTGCCATTCAATGAGAAGATGCTACCAGCTTAGCAGCCAAATAAACGGCAGTTGTACGGTATCTCGCCTCCTATGGCACAAACTATCCAAGTAAGACGAACAAGTCAAACGGGGCAACAATGCAATAGTAAAAACTAACTCAAAGGGACATTCTCTTATAGACCCCTACACATAGACAAAGCAGTGTTAGTGGACAAGCAAAAACATACATTTATAATTTCCCTGCCGTATTGGATGCGATCATGAGAAGCTAACAAGAGAGATAGATCACCAAGAAGTGTGGATGATGATAGAACGTCAAGGGAATCCATACTGTTAGTACACCTCGATATATATATATATATATATATATATATATATATATGTGTGTGTGTGTGTGTGTGTGTGAAAGTGAGAAAAGTGTATGTGTTGTGTCTCTGTAATTTAATGATGTATTCGATTATATATGTGTATATATTCTAATTAATTATTCACACTGACACACACATATATACACATATATAATCGAATACATCCATAAATACAGAGACACAAACACATACACTTTTCTCTCTTTCACACACACACACACACACACACACACACACACACACACACACACACACTTTCTAACGCACACAACCCACACATATATATATATATATATATATATATATATATAGTCTCATGGTATTTTATTAGTAGTAAAGCTAAATATAAGGAATCCTCAAAATTACTATTCCGTTTAATTCTTTATAAACATCAAGGCATTGATACTTAGATAAATATAATTACAAGAATATATATATATATATATATATATATATATATATATATATATATATATATATATATGAAATTTAAACAAATCAAAACTTGTATCCTCTTTATATATATATATATCATTAATACGATTTTGGTGCAATAGGCAAGACTGGGAATTGTGATAAAAATGGTGAAAATTAATATGAATATTAATCAAAAAATTTATAATAAATGTTGACAATTATTGCTTACCATAAAGCAACAAAGTTTTTCTTATTCCAATAGAGATAAACTGACAATAAGAGAATTCCTAACCAAAGCAGCCATTATCAATCTTTTTGCAGAACCAACAAATCATCAAAAATCAGATATCTTCAGTTTTACATTCCCATAGATCGATAGCCATTAGACGGCGCCAAAGAATTCTAGCTGATGCCAAAATCAGAGAACTAGAAGTCCCCAAAGAGATCAATTAAATTACCGATGAGAAAAGATCTATAGGCTTTTTTTTGTAGAACAGATTATTTTTATTCTATAGATGTCATTTTTGGATTGTAAGAGATTCACTTTCCCTTTCACTTTCTCTTTCACTTGCAGCTTACAAAGTACTTGACCATTATTTGTAAGACGTAACATGTGAACTTATTGTATTATTTTCTCAGCAACTCACACATTTCTTCTTTTCTAAACCTGAAAAGCAAAGGAATACTTGATCATTTTTTAGAATATAACATGTGGACTTCCATAGACATTTTCTCAGCAACAGGAACATTTATTTGTCTATAGATCTTTTATAGTGAAGATCAAGGAATTACGTGGTCATTTTTTGTAAAATATTATATGTGTACGTAAAATGACATTTCCTCGGCAACAGGAACATTTATTTGTCTATGTATCTTTTGTACTGAAGATCAAAGAATTACGTGGTCATTTTTTGTAAAACATTAGATGTGTACGTATAATGATATTTCCTCAGCAACAGTTACATTACTTCTTCTCTTGATCAACTATACTGAAAATCAAGGAAGTTCAAGGTCACTTTTTTAGTAATATTAAATGTGGACTTATGTTGATATTTCCTAAGAAACAGGCTCATTTACTTTTTCTGGAAATCTGCTATAGTAAAAATCAAACGGAAATTTACAATAAAGGTAATATAGGTGCCCGAGGTGTATTGGTTATCGTCGTAGTAAATGGACACGGCGACACGAGTTCAATTCCTGGACGAGAATGATTCCATTTTACCTAGCAATATTACCCTAATACATAAATCCAGTTATTCTCCTTCCAGTTATGAGTAAATAAATGGACAGAATTTTTTTTTAACCTTGGTTAGGCAACCAGTCTCAGAGAAGGAAAACTCTGACCTCAGACCTCTTAAACCCCGCTTAAAGATTGACTTTGTGTCACATCCTGCCCGTACGGAGAGGTTGCTAAATTCATACAATACACGGAATTCTCTCACCTCTCAGAATGAAAAAAAAACATAGGTGGGGTTGACATGCCGTTATAAAGAATCAATGAATCAATCATTTATCAATAAATCTGCTTGGCGAAGGACAAGGTTATTTTTTTAGAATATTGCATGTGTAATTATACGCAGCAACGTGAACATTTCTTAGTCAATAAATCTCTACGAAGAAACTAAATTACATGAGGTCTTTTGACTGAAGATCGATTTTCTTCCACGCGTCTGCTGGTATTTCTTTTACGAATGCAAATCACAAATTCATTCCATGATATTTTCCTCTGAATCTCCCGGAAACAATATACCATTAATTTGAATAATATAGCTTGTTTTAAGGCATAACTTATTAAAGCCCCTCAGTGCATGTATTAAATAAAGAATATTTCGCGTCCAATCTCTTATAGTTTATTTACAGCTAAATAACAAATTCGAGATGGACATTCTCAAAGTGAGCTAATTCCATAATTCTTACAAGGGGTTGAAGAAATAATTCTTCACAAAAACGAAATGTGGTCTTAGGCCAAGTTTTCAGTTAATTCCAATGATTTCTCTCGTACGTATTTCATATCTCTTAAATACAATATCAAAGTTACAGTGCTCTCAGGATTAACCGTCATACTGATGCCATCTTATATATTCTTTGACTCTCACGCTAGGTTATAGTATTTTTCCAATAGTTTTCCATTCTTTTATGTATCTCTGATCATTATCACTTCCATTTCCTCTTCGTTTAATATCCGTATATACGTCAGTCATTCAATAAATAGGGAGATTTTGTTTTTTAAAAAGAAAAATGATTATTTTTCAGAATATTTTCAATAAATGTATTGTTTGCAATTGGTTTATTGCAAAAATGATTTTAATCTCCCAAAAATATTCATTTACTGGCTAATGAAAATATCGACCAATCAATTAATGTTCCAAGCTTGAATAAAGGTCTATCACCAAATTTTTACTGGCAGAGAATTGCAATGATATAGAATTTATAGAAGAATATGTGATGTGAAAAGATAAACATTCGTTAGAGAAAAATGTTTACTATAAACTAAACATAACTTTGCCTCAGTAAGACTGAGTCAAGAAGACGGTCTATTTACTGGAAACACATAGACTCTTCGGTAAAGAAAAGTTCTTGTTGCAACGGTCTGTAAAGAAGGCTATACTGATAGTCTTCTAGAACATAAAAGGAGCTACCTCTATTGATTTCCTTGATAAATGTTTAACTGTAAATAATACTTCTTACTGCCAACTTCTGAGATAATATTTCACCTTATTTATTGAATAACTAAATAAATATACTTTGGACTATAACTCATATGAGTAGACTTAATAGCCACAACTTAGAAGTAAAGTATTTCCTCTTAAAATTCAATACACTTCCTTTTGGCGGACCTCCAAGGATTCTTCTACTCTCTGCTACAACCCACATTAAAACAATCCTCCTGATATAGTATTGATCAGAGAGAGAGAGAGAGAGAGAGAGAGAGAGAGAGAGAGAGATTTGACAATGACTGTGAAGTTCTTATTACAAAATTCCCTTGAAATCTGACCTATGACCCTTGTTACTTTGTCTCTTAATTCTTCTCAGCCTAGCTGACCCCACCCAGTCTAGATCGATTCTAATTACCGTAATTTAATTGCTGACAGGGTCAGAGACTTGTGGACTTTCAAAATTGATGGGAAGTTCACGGGTGGCTAGGGACTTTCCGTCGTCCGAATGTACTTATTGACCTTTTCGAAAAATATTTTTGATATGGAGGAAGGGGATAAGCTCTGATTCTGAAAATTATGCTCTAAGTGGAAGAGAACTGGACACGACACAAATCGAAATGTAAAGTAAAAATTATGGAATCACCACTGATTGATGTTAACGGCACGTCAACTTTTCTAGGGTTGTTCTATGCTCAGAGGTTAAGCAATACGGGTCCTTTGTGCGTTCTCATTTACATTTTTTATCTATTTTTCAGAATTTCGGTGATGAAGCTTGGTGATTTTCATCATTTAGTGTACTCGGACAATTGTCTTTACCTTTATTGTTATGTTCAGAATATTTCGGCCGATGCATTCTTCGGCTTTCTCTAACAGTAAAACATAAAATTCAAATCCGTTATCACCTTTCAGTCACGGGACTACGACATTCATGCCACACATGACAATCTTCCGATTGATTGATTGATTTTAACGACATGTCAACTCGTCTGGGGTTATTTTATACCTTGATGATAAGGAATCATCTGTTTATATTTGTATTTTATTGTTTTGTTTAAGTTTTCTTTTTTATGTCCAAACAGTTATATGAGATCACGTATTCTTATTTAAGACATTTAATTTTCAACGAATCTATTTGATCTATAGATATTAACCTCACGAGCTCTACCACTCCGGGCCTGAGTTGACCTGAAATTGATGACAAAAAAATGAATACTCAACATTTCGCAGATCCAGAACTCGAGCCTCACAACCAGACGAGTAAAATGAATAGGATGATAATCAACAATATTGATTATTTTATTTCGTAATTAATTATACAAACTATTCTATTACTTAATTTGGTGAGGTTGTGGATTGCTTAGAGATCTTTTAGAGTAAATGTACAAATCATTGAAATCTGGCACGCACACCCGGAAAGACACGACAATCATCACTCGTTATAATAAGGTTTCAGGAGAGGAAATAAAAATTATACAAAGTTGAAGTCATGTCACGTGATAAGTTTGATTGAACCTGAATAAAACGAATGATGCAATGATTTAGTGAGATGACGTCACACCAATGAATTTGGCTGATGAAGAAGGAAGTTACTTACCAAGTAACAGAAACTCACCAAAAAGTAAGCGGATAGAAAATGCTCCTTTAGCCATTCTCATTTCCACCGAGCAGTTTAACTCCATGCTTGTTTTGGGGTCATCAGGAGAGAATGTGCACCCTTTCGGGGCTTTCCTCTCTACGGTTTTATTTGCACATCGGCACCCCCCCCCGCTCACTGACATGAGGCCCCATTATAGCATCCTATCAAATCAACGTCTAATGGCGAAATGTATATTTTCAAATCTTCATGCGTTATTAGAATGTTGTCACGCATTTGCAAGCAGGTGATACTATGACGT
>OY757931.1:35562590-35565090 GCA_963585895.1 Sepioteuthis lessoniana
TATTTGCCAGTATCGCTATGTCATCGGCGTAGTCGGCGTCGGTAATTGTTGTTGCGGGATATCTTCTGCTTCTTTTCTTCGTCAGTTCGAAGCCATTCTCTTTGATTTTGTCAATCGATGTTCTAAGTACGTAGTCTAGACAAATGATAAAGAGATACGGAGCCAGCGTGTCCCCTTGTAGTACTCCTGCTACAATGTCGAAGTATTCTGTGTCTCCATCTGGTGATCGTACTTTTACTTTAGTGTTTCTATAGAGAATCGTTATTGCCGCTACGGTTTCTTTAGGTATGCCGTACGCTAGTAGGATTTGTTCCATCTTTCCTCTGTGAATGGAGTCGAAAGCCTTGGTAAAGTCGACAAATATTAATGTCGCTTGTAGGTTCTTTGCCCGTACGCCTTCAAGGATTCTTCGGATGGTTAGTATTTGTGAGGTCGTAGATCTATTTCTTCGGAAGCCATTTTGGTTTTTTCTAAGTATGTTGTCTATTTTGGGTTCTATGCGGTTTCGTAGTAGGGCATTGTAGATTTTGGCAGCTATGGATGTAAGTGTTATGCCTCGGTAGTTTTTGGCTAATCCGAGGTCCCCCTTTTTAGGGAAGGGGAGTATGCATCCCTTCGTCCATCTATCTATCGGATTTTGATTGTATACTGCGTTGCAGTGTCGGAGCAGTATGTCGTCGAATTGTCTGGTCTTCCATACTTCCGGGGGAATTTCGTCCAGTCCTGCAGCTTTCCTATTTTTAATTTTTCTGAGAACCGAGTCGAGTTCTCCTTGTGTGAACGGTCCAAGTTTAATGTCTAATTGTTTGCTAATTATTCTGGTGATTGGTTCATGTGTTATTTTTGGTGGGTTTCCAAGTAAGTTTTCGAAGTGCTGTTTCCACAGTTTTATTCTTTCTTGTTGGTTTGCTGCTTTAAGTTTAGCTTTGGCTGTGCTCTTTCTTCTGCTCACTTCGTTTATTGTTTGCCAGGCAATTCTAGATTGTCTATCTTCTACAGAGTCTCTGATCTTATCTATCTGATTTTGAATGTATTCTGTCTGTTCCTTTATATATATGCCTGCTAATTGATTTTGTGCCGTTTTTAGTTTTAAGGCATTTGTGTTTGTTGGGTTTTTTCGATAGTTTTTGGAGGCTGTTTTCACTAGTGCACGTTTTTCTCTCACCGCTAAGGTTTCCCATGGGACTCTATATTTAGTTTTAATTTTTGTTGGAATGTATTTTGCTGCTGCCTCAAGGTGTGCATTGACGAAATTTTCGTATTCGTCGTTTGGTGTACTTTTTTCCGTCTTTTCTTGTAGTGTTTCGAATCTGTTTCTCAATTCTAATACGTATTTATCTCTGACATCTTTGTTGTTTAATAGGGCCCAGTCATAGTGTTTGGTGGTCACTGTTCGTTTGGCGTTTTTTCGTAGGCTTAACCGTATTTTCGCTGTGACTATTCGGTGATCGGTGGACACACCCTCAAAAGAGGAGTATGCCTCGCAATTCAATGCACTATTCTTCCATTTCTTGTTTATAAGGACGTAGTCTATCTGAGCTTTAGTATTGTTTGCGTACGTGTATGTCCATAGTTTGCCCTCTCTTTTTTGGTAGTTTGTATTGAGGCATGCTAATCTATTTTCTGTCATGAAATCTGTTAGATGTTGCCCATTTCTATTTGACGTGTTGTGGAGGCTGTATTTGTTGTTTCCGTTTTTCCCGATTTGTGCATTCATGTCTCCGCCAATGACTAACATGTTGTGTTTCGGGATGCTACGCACTAATGAGGATAACTCATCGTAGAAGGTGACTATTTCATTTTCTTCACTAACATTGGTGGGGCTGTAGCATGAGACGATTGTTGCTCTGGGGTTTCCGTTAAATGTAGCTACCATCATCCTAGGTCGTATTTTCTCTATGCTATTAAGCGTTTTTAGTGCTCTAGGTCCTATAAGCAATCCTACCCCTCCTACTGCGGCGTTGACAGAGTTTTTCCATGCGGATACAGTGGCGAGCGACCATCCATTGCCAGTTTCGTGATATTTGATATCTTCTGTGTGCGTGTATCTGTGTTCTTGTATGCAAATTATTTCTATATTATGTTCTTCGGCCGATGCAATTAGCTCTGGGAGTTGTCCTATTCTATTTAAGGTTCTTACGTTAAATGTGGCTATTTGTAGTGTTTGGTTGCATTTTAGTAGTTTTGATTGTTTGAGCTCTGTAGCTGATTTTTCGAACACCGAGGCCAGGGCTCCAACCTCAGCAGGACGCGCCCCTTTTTTACCCGCGCGAAGAGCGATGCGGTTTGTGTAAGTGGTTTGAGTGTGGGTCATGGTTATCTTTCGATGGCTGTTTTATTCTCTTCTATAGAAGCCACTCTTATAGAGGAGCAGCAGTAGTTCCCCGATCGAACTGTCGATCCTGAGCGAAAAGTCGTCAAACTCACGTCCAGGACCCATTTCGGTATTGACTTTGGTCGTCCATTGGTTTATTCAAATACCTTAACGTACATCATGCTG
>OY757931.1:35572590-35575090 GCA_963585895.1 Sepioteuthis lessoniana
ATATGCTTGGAGAAACAAGTTTTAGTAAAAAGAGATGTATACAAATAGGTTTTGCCATTACGAGTATGAGTCAAAAAGACAGCGCATGAAGTGGAAACACACTAACTCTCCGGTGAAGAAAATACTAAGTCAATAAAGAAGTTCATTTCTTGCTCAAAATAAATTTTTTTTTTCTATTATAAACATAAGCAATTATTTTATTACTGATAGTCAAGTGCGTCCATCTGTAAGAGTCCATTGAAGAACCTTTCTTATGATTGCCCAGTTGGCTGGGGCGGTAGAATATACCAACTGCTCTTCAGCAGAGGAGCAAGACTCCCCAACGAGAGTCTTGCATATGACTCTAAACAATTTGATTGAGAGTTTCCAGTAATGCTGGAGCTTGGGGAATGTGGATTACCACTTCATTGCTATCTCTCCCAGGTCCACTCTGGCCCGGAGTGGTAGCACCTAATAGAGCCCTATCTATGGTTTAAATAGCACTTAACTGCGTGCTTATGCTAAACTAAATTGTTTGAAATAGAACAATTTTTGACATTGAAACTATAATTACGCTAAACTAAATTGTTTGAATTATAACTGTTTGACAAAACTGAATCGCTTGAAATAGAAATGTTTTTGACAATTAAACTGTGTACTCATGTTAAACTGATTTGTTTGAAATAGAACTGATTATTTGTATAAAAATATTGTAGTTTCTGTAATATAATGGCTGAAAGATTTCGTTTTATGCCTTTGGCTTTAGTTAGGCTGAGAACCTTTCGGCTCAGTGCATGGGTTATTTAGGTGCAACATTAACACAGGTGTTCACGCGCGTGCGCAGAGCGGACGTGTCACTCAGAGATGTCACAATAGCCCAGATGGGCTAGCAAGTGCGAATAACATCACGCACCGGAAGCGCGCGGAGGATTTTGGGATTTTGAAAAAGTCAGTTAGTAGAGTTGAGAACTCGACACCGAACGAGAAGGATTGACTTTCGCTTGCTCGCGAAAGCCTTGGGCAGGTGTCACACGAGATGGTGGGCAAATGAAAAAGATAGAATAGAGAGAATGTGTATCTCTCACATAATGTTGAAAAACCTTTAAACTCAAAGGTAATAAAAAGTTTCGTACCTGAACAAAGACGTCGTTACGTGTTTTTCGAATTTCGAGATTCCTATGTTCTATCTTTATGGACATTCGATGTACGTATCACACATAGCCATATCATGGCTATTGTACAGTTACCGGCCAATAACAGCCCATGCCTTTTCTACGCATATTTTGACATCACTTTCAATAGATGAGATATTTCAAACAAGATATGTGGACGTGTCAACTTAATTCATGATAAAAAGTTTAAAAAATAAAGATTAATATAACTCATTTTATAAAGAATGAAAAACTGACAGGACTGTAAAAAAAAGTACAGGCATTGATATTCATTAAAAATAACATAGTAAAGAATTCGCTAATGGTCCTGGAGACCTGGGTTCAATCCCAGGTCGAGTCATACAAAAGACTCAAAAATGGTACTTGTTGACACCTTGCTTAACACTCAGCATTATAAGGTATGGATCAAAGGTAAAGTGGAACATACATTATACATTTATACATACCAACATATATTAATGTAAAGGTGCCCGTGGTGTAATGGTTCCTCGCAGGAAATAGACCCGAGACTGATTGCATTTCACATAGTACTAATACCCTGGACGAGACTGATTGCATTTCACATAGTACTAATACCCTTGGGAAAGGTAAGAATCCAATTATTCTCCCTCCAGCTATGGGTAAATAGTAGGACAGACTAGGTTCTTCAGCCTTCGTGTGGCAACTAGTCTAGGAGAAGGAAAACTCTGAATTCAAACGTTAAACTCCGCTTAAAAAATTGACCTTATGTCATATCCTGCCTGAGCGGAGGGGTTGGGAAAAGGAGGTGCCCGTGGTGTAGTCGTTATCGTCGAAGGAAATGGACACGGTGACACGAGTTCAAATCCTGGACGAGACTGATTGCATTTCACATAGTACTAATACACTTGGGGAAGGTATGAATCCAATTATTCTCCCGCCAGCTATGGGTGAATAGTAGGACAGACTAGGTTCTTCAGCCTTGGTAAGGCAACTAGTCTAGGAGAAGGAAAACTCTGAATTCAAACCTGTTAAACTCCGCTTAAAAATTGACCTTGTGTCATATCCTGCCCGAGCGGAGGGATTGGTAAATAGTAACAAAGGTAAAGTGGAACAATACAGGGAAATGAGTAGTGCCCTCCCCTACACCTCGGTGTAGTAGCTATTGAAAAGGGAACCTTCGTGCACCCTTGACAAAGGTCGCGAACTTTACTTACTTTTACTTATAATAAGTATTCTTAGGAAAAGATTATCAGAAAGTATTAATATAATCAGTATTACTTATAATAAGATTATCAGAAATGATTAATATAATTTACTTTATACAATAAAAAAATTATATTCAAATAAATTCCCGTATAATATATAATATCATCAGAAACATTAAGAAA
>OY757931.1:35580090-35587590 GCA_963585895.1 Sepioteuthis lessoniana
ATTCCCCTCCGCTTTATCCCCACTTTAATCGGCCTTCGGGCTTTTGACCTTGTGTCAAGTCCTGTCTGGTGGGAGGCAGCGACAAATACAATACTCAGGACACTTGTTGGGGGAGTCTTACCCCTCTGCAGAGATGTAGTTGGTGTATTCTACTGCTCCAGCCTACTCGGCACTGCTCTGTAAAGCCATATTTATTTAAACAATGTTCCTGCGTTTCTGGAGGAAAATCCCTATGTACCCTTATGGCTTCGTTACTTTGCAGTTTCTGATGTTTGTAAGGAATCATTTTCAACAGTTTTCTCAAGATTTTCCAGATTGTCTAATGAGATGTTTCTAACTCTTGACCCACTGTCCTTATAAACTCCTAGCAGCTGTTTATTAAACGAAACAGTCATGCGCACAATGCACTGAGACCGGGTTTGAATCCCATATCAAAGACTAAAAATATAATACTTGATGCTACCTTGCTTAGCACTGAGCATTATAAGTTCGGGATCAAGAGTAAATTGGACCAATCAATACTATTGTAAAGAGGGCATTTGATTCGCCATTGACTACGGTCGATAATTTGTCTTTTTACTTTATGACCATGATCCGTTGTTTTTTCAATACATTAATTTTCTTAATACTAGGGTGAGTCAAAAGTTTTGCAATATTTTGGTAGTACAAGTTAGTTTGTCTGAATATGAAGTTGAGTCAAAAGTTTTGCTCTATATTGGTTGTACGTGCTAGTTTGCCTCAATACTAAGGTGAGTCAAAGTTTTGCAATAATTTACTTGTACGTGCTAGTTTGCCAAAAACTAGTGTTAGTCAAACTTTTTTGCGATATTTTATTAGTACGTGCTAGTTTGCAGAGTATATATTATGTAACAGAAGCAGTTCAAACTGTGGTAGGCACAGACTGTGATTGTTAGTATGATGGTAGTTGGTATGCTATCACATTCTGCATTACGTCATTCCGTGTGTAATTTAAATGACACACAAATAAATATGTAACGTAGTCTAATAAGCGAAACCATGATTTATGAGTTCAAACTCAGTCATAACGCTGCCGAAAGAACGAAAAAACATGTGCTGTGTGAAGGATGAAGACGCAGTAAAAAAACTGTACCTTAATAGAGGGTTCAAAAATTTTTGCTTACGTTGTAAGAAAGCCTGAAACCGTGGATTCTGAGGCCTTGCTCCAAACAATTGAACTAAATCTGGTGAGTAGTAACCGGAGAGTATCAGGCGTGCTCTACATCTCACAGCCCAGAGTGGCTCGTAACTGTCACAACCTCGGTAAAAACAATCGGGGTACTGACTTGCGCCGCACGTTACTTAATCATTACAAAATATTGGACTCACCAAATAGTTATCACACACAAACGTTGGTAAAAGAAACCAAACCAATCATTATATTAAGAGGATCCAATTGTCTTTCTTTTCTAACACTCACGTATGTATAAAACAAGAGAGAATAAATGACAGACAACTAAACAAAAACGTATTTCATTCAACAGAAATAACACATTAACAGAAAGTAAGACAAACAAAAAATAGTTACTATCATATACTTCCGGCCAAGATATTACTGAAAGTCTTTAACATTGTGATCCATCCGACTACAATCCTTCGACTTCTACACTAACTGATGTACCATGCTAAAAGTCATTTTGACTAACGTCCCATGCCAATAAGCACGGGACCTATTTAAATAATCTAGAGGCCCGCCAATTCCGTCTCCTGTGATCGGTGTTCAGTCGCCAGTGTCTCGCGTTATTCCTATATGACCCTTTCTGATTCGGATAATCTTTCAGGAATTCTATCTTTCTATAATCGCCCTGTTTCAAAATTCATATATCAATTTTAAATCGATGGTCGAGTCGATAATGGTTGTTGCAAATTGTAACCGTCGGTAGTCATGTAATTATAAAATAGATACATATCTAAAGCGCTTATCAATTTCCGCCTTATTATCAAGTGATACAATATATCTATCTGCTGGGGTAAAATGACCGGGGTTCATTTGAAACACTCACAAGAGTCTTTTTAAATGTGTCCTGGGTATGATATTAAACTGTATTTTATAGTTAAACTCTTGTCTTCGAGTTTTGGGAATGTTGAGTATCACTTCTTTCCTCGCGGATCAGATCTGTTCCTTTTAGGGTTACCATCTATGGGTCAAATAGAATTGTTCAATCTTTTGCTAGAGATTATTATTAATGGTAAATAAAATTATTATTGTTAAATACAAATGCTTTAAATATTCTAAATGGGTGTAAATAAATCATTAATATCGAATAAAATTATTCGAGAAAAATAGCAATTCTCGAAACCATTTTATTGTGCAAACAGTAAATACCAATCCTCGAAACAATTCAACTGTGTTCAAACAGGCATCATCATCATCATCATATCACGCTGGCAGCACGGATATCCCTGACCCTCTCTCGCATATATATACATATATATATATGTCTGTGGATGACTATTTATATATGCTCCCCTACCCGCGTAGGCTTGAGCTTTCTAGCGAATGAAGTAATCGTGTTGTCATTAGCGTTCATGCAAGGCTCTACATATATTAATTGAGCTCTCGGTAGCCGTTAAGCGGGTGTATGTAAACAATAGTAATTGTGATTCATAACCGTTTAAAACTTACTTCGCTGCCACTGGTTTCCTCATGACTGATGGGTAGAGAGACTTGGATTGGCGTTTGAGTCAAACAGGTTTCGATCCCAGCTACGGGAAGCTAGTATGTCACGCCACACTGATGAGTTCTGATTGAACGAAACAGATCTGTCTATGGATGACTATATATGTATATATACACACTCCCACAAGTGTGTTGAACAGTCGAGTGAGGAATAGCCGGCTACCATATACGCGTAAAAGCAAAGCTCTTCTCAAGAAAAAGGTGGATTAGTCAGCAGCATTAAGGATTGTGTATATGCATCAACAAAAGAAGATGAACACTCTTTTTAAAAGAGGAAAGAAATATCAACTACTTCAACAAAAGCAGTATTTTCAACATGACTGATAACAAAAAAACAACGAAAACTAGGAAACAGAAAGAGGAAGAAAAATATTCAGATACTCCAACCAAATTGCATGATTTGGTCATATCTAAGAAAGGGAAATCTCAAGAGAGAAACAGAATCTCTTGGGGCGTGTGCTCGTGGTTTAATGATTAAAGCACTGGACTGTGGAATCTTGGTAAGCGAGTTCGAACCCCAGTCACCCTATTACGTTCACTTTCAGAGAAATACCTTTGGGAAAGCTATGAACACCTTTATTCTCCCAGCTATGGGTTAAATAGTACCACTCCAAATCTTCTCTATGCTGATATGCCCTAAAACAAAGAAACCAAACCAAACCAAACCAAACTAAACTCTTTATCCTTCAAGCTATGGGTTAGACAGTACCATTACTGTTCTTCTAGAAGGATGGCGTTGGCATTTGATAATACAAGAAGTGTAACATATTGACCTTCGGCCCAGCCGTCAATCGAGAAACAGGTGATTCCGGTCGAAGACATCAAAATATAGCCTTGACCGTAGACGGGTTGAATTGGGTGAAAATGCGACGCTCACAGGAAGCAGGTGGGTGTCAAACAATGATATAACCCGGTGCGACAGACAGTCCAAGTTAGTTGGAGTTAGTTAGTTGGAGATAAGACGCTGTAGAGAGACCCAGCACCCAGCAGAGGGCTATGGGCCCTCTGGACGCCCGATTGAGCAGCCCAGTAGAACGAGAAAGAAGTACTGCTAAAGACAAAGGTACTGGGGGGGGGGTCAATATGTTGCAGTTTGTCCAGTCTCCAACACACCTCTCACACATAACACTTTCGCAACCCTTTCGCTACCATTTGAGTGTGAGAGGTATATTTTTCTAAAGAAGTGTGTTCGTTCGTCATTATTGTTGATTTTGTTTCCGCATGTATATGTGTATAGGCCCGGGAGACCTGGGTTCAATCCCAGGTCGAGTCATACCAAAGACTTTAAAAATGGTACTTGATACCACCTTGCTTAACACTCAGCATTATAAGGTACGGTTCAAGGGTAAAGTGGAGCAATCCTGGGAATGGAGTAGCGCCCTCCCCTACACCTTGGTGTAGTAGCTATCGAAAAGGGAGCCTTCGGGTCACCCTCGACTATGGTCGCTAACTACTAACTGTATATGTATTACGGTTATGCAACAGAAGGTCGATCTGCCATTAAACAATCAAAACCAAACAAAAATCTTTTCAAATAGCAAGACAAATCAATGCCCCAAAGACCAGTTATCTTAAAGCGGTCACTCTATCTCCCTAACCAAAATTTCATTTTTGTTAATGTAAAGACCAGACTATTTGCTTTTCTGTCTTGTTGACAAATGGCATTCAATTCCTGTTTCAAAATCTATCAATTTTTTACTACAATATCATTTTCACCTCTTTTTTATCATATGGCAAAAAAACTGTTAAACCCAAATGAAGGAAATAAGTAAAAAAATAGAATAAAGGAATAAATGAATTTTTGGGGGGTGCGGAATTATCAACTATAAATAAAATATCATATTGTATAATAATACTATTTTCTCAATAAACTAAAAAAAATGTCATACCAGTATTTTTATACTATTCAATATAATTGACCACATTAAAAGTAAAAATAAATTATACCAGATCTAAATTTTTAAAATATAGGGTCTGCTGAAATAAATATCATAACAAAAAATATGAGAAATTTTTAATTTTTTTTTTATTTATATAGAATTATTTGCCCAGTATCTTTTGGATTTTGAATTACATGGATTTTGTGTAAAGAAAATCCGAAACTAGAATCATTCCCACCATCGGGTGACTTGGTCTTGGATGATAAAATTATATATATATATATATATATATATATATATATATATATATATATATATATATATATAAGTGAATATATATATATATAGTGAAATTAGAATGAAACTCAAACCTGATGAAGTTGTCATAATAAATTTATTTCGGCGGAGAATATTATTATACTCTCCGTCTGATCAGATGACTTTTTACATGCCATACTTGGGATTGCAGAACAGCAAATGTGGAATTACAGTTCATATTTGTACGAAGGAAAAAAAAATTCACGATTACTCAATGGTGTAAAGCACACGAACATTTAAAACCTTTAAAAAATTGTCTCTTTCTCAAAACTAAAACTTAAAGGAAATATTTTTTTCAAAAAACCCTTGGATTCGATTTAAATCCTAATAATTGTTATCTTTGCAGAAATATTCACATCGAACCGAGTGATCCAGATTTGAACTGACGTCAAACCTTCGGGAGCTGTGAATTACAAACCATACAAAATTTACTGAAGAAGGTGTCATGCACACAGAGAAGCATGTTTTAGTCGAAAAATCTTTACACATGGGCAAAACAGTGTGTTTGCCACGACAAGCCTGAGTCGAAATGACAGTCGATAGTCTGTTGAGTAAATAAAACGTTCCTGATGCAGCAGGCAGTAAATAGAGTTATGTTGACAGTCTTCTGGGACATGAAAAAACCACGATTGATTTCGTTGAAAAGGTGCAGTTGTTAACAATGCGTCCTACTGCCAACCTTTCAAGCAAAATTCATCTTTATTGACTTGTTCATATTTCCCAAAATGTTGAATTTATAAGAATTCAAAGATGTTAGTACAAGCCATATGAGTAATTCAGAATCATTTGGCAATATGATAACGGGAGGGGGATTATAACTATTCACATAGATAAAATAAATAAAAACAAAAATAAAACCAAAATGTCCAACAATGAAAAATAAGTTATACTGAGTAAAAGCTATAAATTACAACTATATATATATATATATATATATATATATATATATATATATGAGAAAGAAAGAGAGAGGGGGGTGAAACTATAATTGAGTTAAATTTGGATCCATCCATTACCATTGAAGGATTTCCTTTTCTGATTTCTCTGAATGGAATTGCCGTCCTTATCGACCAGTTTTGAAATTCAACTGAAAATAAAGCTCTTTTCTTTTTTAGCATCAATTTGACATTATTATCAGAAGAAGCAATTTTTATCTTCGGTAAAAAGAAATTACTTTTCAGTAACGAACAATTTCTAGTAGTAGGTCTTCATCTAATTCACTAATGATGGGAAATGAGTCAGTGAATTATTTGCAAAAATTATTATATGAATTATTTTTGTTTCATTGGAAAAAAATAGTCATTAATTGGTTTGGTTTATCTTGTAACGGCATATCAACTCTTTTGGGGTTATTTGATGCAAAAGTTTTATTAATTTGTAAATATTTAATTTGGTTTCATGGGACTTTATTTTGCTTGTTTTATTTTATTTGATTAATATATGTTACAGAGCATTAATTCTTTAATGGTTATTTAATACCAAATTAAACTAAAACGTTTTGCTTGTTTTGATTTATTTTTTTAATGGCATATGAACCCTTTATGGGTTATTTAAAGCTAAATTAGATCCAATTGGTGTGTATAGGTTCATTTTTGTATAACGGCATATCAACTTTGTATGGGCTATCTAAAGCTAAATTAGATCGAATTGGTGTGAATAGATACATTTTTGTATAACGGCATATCAACTTTGTATGGGTTATTTAATGCTAAATTAGATCCAATTGGTGAGTATAGGTTCATTTTTTGTATAACAGCATATCAACTCTTTATGGGCTATTTAAAGCTAAATTAGATCCAATTGGTGTGTATAGATTCGTTTTTTGTAGAACGGCATATCAACTTTGTATGGGTTATTTAATGCTAAATTAGATCCAATTGGTGAGTATAGGTTCATTTTTTGTATAACGGCATATCAACTCTTTGTGGGCTATTTAAAGCTAGATTAGATCCAATTGGTGTGTATTGATTCATTTTTTGTATAACGGCATATCAACTCTATGGGCTATCTAAAGCTAAATTAGATCGAATTGGTGTGAATAGATACATTTTTGTATAACGGCATATCAACTTTGTATGGGTTATTTAATGCTAAATTAGATCCAATTGGTGAGTATAGGTTCATTATTTGTATAACGGCATATCAACTCTTTGTGGGCTATTTAAAGCTAGATTAGATCCAATTGGTGTGTATAGATTCGTTTTTTGTATAACGTCATATCAACTCTTTATGGGCCATTTAAAGCTAAATTAGATCCAACTGGTGAGTATAGATTCATTTTTTTGTATAAAGTCATATCAACTCTTTATGGGCTATTTAAAGCTAAATTAGATCCAATTGATGTGTATAGATTCTTTTTTTAATAACGGCATATCAACTTTGTATGGGTCATTTCATGCTAAATTGTATTCAGTTGGTGTGTATGGTTTTATTCCTTTGAATAACGACATATCAACTCTGTACGGGTTATTTAATAGAAAAGTTGAATCAACTGGCGTGTATAGTTTGATTTATTTGTGTAACGCCATATCAACTCTTTATGAGTTTTTTGTGTCGAATTTGATTCAAATGGTATGTTTAATTGGCTCATTTGTTTAATGGCAT
>OY757931.1:35592590-35615090 GCA_963585895.1 Sepioteuthis lessoniana
CAGCCCATCGCTTTAACCATTACACCATGAAGACACCCCGCTCCAGTCTGTTTTGCAGTGAGGTTTAAACTCGGAGATTTAATGAGAAGAGTAAAAACTGAAACTACATTTTTGTGCACTTTTCATTTTTTTTTTTTAAATCAAAAACGACTTTTTGCATAACCAGGCTACATCAGTGAGTGGTCCTTTGAACATATGTGAGAAAATATGAAAATATACTAATTTCAAAAATACTCTCGTCAACCTGACGAAATCTATTGATTAAATTTTAAACATTTTTCTAAATTTTTCGTGACTTGACCTTGACTTTCAAATCTTTGTTATGTTCTCATGTTAAATCTCGCGTCATACCCTATCACTTACACCCAGTTGACCAACGTCTCTGAGTACGATTTCTAATTCAAAGAAGAAATTCTTCTAAATAAATTTTTTTTGAGTTTTTCTACATTTTTAGTCTGAAGAAGTTCTTCCTTGAATAAAGAATGAAATATTACTACTAAGCCCGTTGAAATGCTTTGATTCATCCACTTTTCCATTTATTTTTATCATTTGTCAGATTTACCAAAATCTACCTTTTCTCCGTACACACACACACACACACACATATATATATATATATATATATATATCAGACATACCTCATATATGAGCACCATGGTTTCCTCTTTAAAGATCTCCCCCTCGAGTTTAACGCACTTTCACTTCGTTTTCTTCAACACTAGAAAGAATCTTCTGGGATGCCCCTTCAGCTCAATCGTTAAGGCTCACTTGAAAATGACGCTTTTCATGATCCTCTTCAGCTCAGAGTAGAAAAAAGTTAAATGGAGTTGGATCAGTTGAATAGGGAGTTCGTTCTAGTTCATCGATGTTCCTCTAAGCCAGCGACTACAGGATGCTTGTGGATTTGTAAGCTGGTACATAGTAAAGAAAAAGTCTCAATTTGGCCAGCCACGATTCTTGTTTCTTTTCATGCACTGGAGGATCAACTAGTAGACTAGCTGGTTGGTTGTCTGGCTCTGTTATAAGAATTTACAGTAGATGTATCTCACACTGATGAACATGATCTACATAAATATGTCTCTGACTTTGAATTTCTTGCTTTCTTCGGGTCGGTTTTGTTTCCGTGTAGTACCTCAAAATCTATATCTGATCACCAGTAAGTCTGGTTCATTTTAAGAAGCCTCGATTAGGTTCTAACACACCTACATACGATGCTCCTTCTGATCATCACACATCAGACTTGGCACAAATTTTGTCAAGACTTTACGCAAATCTTCGGTGATCCTATTTACCAACACCTCCGCTCAGGCAGGATATGACACAAGGTCAAATTTTAAGCGGAGTTTAACATATTTAACAGTTTAATATAATTCAGAGTTTTCCTTCTCCGAGAAAAGTTGCCTAACCAAGGCCGAAGAGCCCAGTCTGTCCTACTATTTACTCATAGCTGGAGGGAGAATAATTGGATTTATACCTTTGCCAAGGGTATTAGTGCTATGTGAAATGCAATCAGTCTCGTCCAGGATTTGAACTCGTGTCGCCGTGTCCATATCCTACGACTATAACCATTACACCACGGGCAAATCTTTGGTGATAATCATCCAAAACTCTGGGTTTTCAGGTCATGCTGAATTGTAATCACTCAAATAGTCAAACGACTCGCACCATATACCACCTGCTTTTGCTCAGTCAGCTGGGACTGCAGAATTCATTGACTGCAGCTCTGTAGAGGGATCCTACTCCCTCAATGAGTGTCCTGGATATGACCCTAAACAATTTGATGGTAAAGCTCAAGTAATGCTGAAACTTTGAGGAATGCAGAGTACCCTTTTACTGACATCGCTCGCTGGTCCACTCTAGCTTCCAGTGGAAGCACCTGATAGGGTCCTATTGATGGGTCAAATAAAACTAAACTATGTAATTATGCTAAACTGAATTAACTGAAATAGGACTGTTTTTATATTTAACTGTATGTAAACAGAAAATATTCTACAGGCCCAGCAGACTGGGCAACCGACAATATTCACCTTATTTCTTGAATGACCCTCATATTCTAAATGAAAATTTAGTTTTTGCTCTCAGTACACGTCAGATTCATTCACTGCATTTAACGTGCTTTGAGAGGGGTTGGATAAATTTGTTAACTGGTTCTTAGGTAACAGGGTTAACTTGTTTTTGAGTATATCGTAGTTATAATTTTCTTCACATGTATCTTGATTGGGGAGATATGAAAAATCTCATTTTTCTAGTTTCTCACAGAACAGATTTATTTTGGGGAAGACCCAACTGGGGCCCCGTATAGAAAAAGGGCAAACTTTATTATGGATTTAAAAGCTGACGAAAGATAACGGTCTGCTATGGGCTGACAGTATTAGAAACAGTGTTCTAGGATGACGAGGGCAAAGGAAATGACCCTTGAACTTGACTTGTACAATAGCCAATTTAGGAGGTATTTTCAGTGTAGGAATAGATTAAGATTATGAAGATGTGCGCATTTTGTGATTGGGTTTTTCACAAGTTAATTGGTCTTTAGACAGCTAAGAGAACGAATCAACTCTTATTGAGAGAGACAAAGTGCACTCGTTATTTTGAAAGCAGTCAGTAGATATGTATTTCATTTAAGCGTATAACTTAAGACAGACACACAAATGGCCAGTCAAGACACTGTGTTGTGTTTTGTATAACTCAATAGGTCATGAAATAGTTGATTGTATATACTGTTATTAAACAATTAATATTTAATCAAATGGCATATTTTTTCTTCCTGAGAAGGAACCACCTTATCCGGTTAATAATATTCCTCACAAAAGGAGATTACCACGGCTTATTATTCTGGAAAACGCCAGTTTCCTTCGTCGATTAGAGTCAGAATACTTTGAATATTAAGCTAGAAAGTAAAATTTCATAACAGGGTTCGAACTGAGCTGCACGTTAACAAAAAATTCGACGGGTTTGGAGTGAAAGTGTTGTGTTTGATTGTGATTAGCATACATGTTCCTGGTGTGGGGTGAGTTGACTCCATATAAATAGAAACCAGCTGTAATAGAAGACACTTGAATAAACAGGACAACTGGTCTAGGAAAAAGAAAACTTTGAATTCAAATCAGCTGTACTCTACCTAAAAATTGACTTTCTGTCACATCCTGTATGTGGCAGAGATGTGACGTAAATACATAGCAATTATGATAATAAACACTTAAAGAAAAGTGGGAAAAAACAATGGCCAAAGCATTGAGGGAATATAATTAACTAAAACTTGAGCAATAGCTGTCTTAGAAATGTAAATAAATTACACGCACACACCCACACGCACACACACACACACACACACACACACACACACACACACACACACACATATATATATATATATATATATATATAAGAGATGTGCGTGTACAGATATATATATATATATATATATATATATGTACATACACTTATATGTATATATATATATGTAAACATATATATCTATGCACACATAAATACACACACATACACACACACATACACACACACACACATATATATATATACACATCCACACACACACACACACATATATATATATATATATATTCGTATATATATATACATCTTCTGCTTTTTTTCTTCCCGCAACAACAATTACCGACGCCGACTACGCCGATGACATAGCGATACTGGCAAATACACCTGACCAAGCCGAAACACTTCTGCATAGCCTGGAACGAGCAGCAGCAAGCATAGGCCTCCATGTTAATGCACACAAAACGGAATATATGTGCTATAACCAAACGGGGGACATCTCCACTCTAGAAGGAACCCCTCTTAAACTAGTAGACAAATTCACGTACCTAGGAAGCAGCGTCGAATCAACCGAAAAGGACATCGAAACGAGGTTAACGAAAGCATGGACAGCTATCAATAGGCTATCGACTATATGGAAATCAGACCTAACCGATAAAATGAAACGCAGTTTCTTCCAGGCAGCGGTCACATCGATACTGCTATATGGATGCACTACATGGACGCTAACAAAACGGCTCGAGAAGAAACTAGATGGCAATTACACAAGAATGCTGCGTGCAATCCTCAACAAGTCCTGGCAGCAACACCCAACAAGACACCAACTGTACGGCCACCTGCCCCCTATCACGAAAACTATTCAAGTTAGGCGAACCAGACATGCAGGACATTGCTGGAGAAGCAGAGATGAACTCATAAGAGATGTACTCTTATGGATCCCTACACACGGCCGCGCAAAAGCAGGACGACCAGCACGAACGTACATTCAGCAGCTGTGTGAGGATACAGGATGTTGTCCTGAAGACCTGCCTAGGGCGATGAACGATAGGGAGGAGTGGCGAGAGAGGGTCAGGGATATCCGTGCTGCCAGCACGATATGATGATGATGATGATATATATACATATATATATATACTCATACACAGACACATATTCACATACACAACTATGCATATAAATATACATACATAATCATATATACACATGGACATTCATTTACTTTTATGCAAAACACAAACACACATAGATATATACATTAATATATATATATATATATATGTGTGTGTGTGTGTGTGTGTGTGTGTGTGGTGTGTGTGTGTGTGTGTGTGTGTGTGTGTGTTGTAGCTATTAAAAGTTAAGAAGACAAACTTGGTAAGGAAGTTGGCTTATCAAATTGTGAGACGCATACAAACCACAGAGGTTACTTGACGTCATATCAAAAAGAGATAAGTATTTCCCCCCAAAGAAAAAAAAAAGAAAAGAAAATCCATGAATAAATCAATACTATGTAAATTAAATTAGCTTTAATTAAGATTTCTCCGAAGTCATATTCACGTACATTTACATAGACACACATACACAACATAACATAGCGAGGCGCACACACACACACTTATTGACAAGCACAGATTCACACATACATGTATGTTTATGTCTTTATGTATATATGCTATGATGTATTTACGTATGTATATGTCTATATATTCACAAAGATTTAGATATAAATGTACACACTCAGTGACACACAAATTCCTACATAAATGTATGTGTGAACCGTTTTCTATGCTATTATATCGAATAGACAGGTGATGTCATTTGAAAGTGGGGATAAGAAAGTATAATAAAACTTAAACATGTCAGAATTGGCAAAATAAGTCACACACACACAGACACACACACATGGACAGACAAACGCACGCGCACGCACACACACACACATATATATATATATATATATATGGTAGAGTTGTGTAGAAACAGAGTCACTGCCAATCGCCCGTTCCTGCTATAGACCATAATTGTTCTCTGCCATAAAATCATCCAACAAAGATTGATATACAATAAAACTCACCGAAAAACTATACAACCAATTAACCATTAAACAAACCACCCAACAATCCAATCAGCCAACAAATCAATTTACCAAAAAACAACCAAACCACACGGATAACCAAACAAACAGGAAAATAACCAACAAATCAACCAAAAACCTGTTGACTGACCAATAACAATAGACAGACCAACTAACTAAATAACCAACCAATCAACTTACGAAAAAATAACCAAACCACATGGACAAACAATTAACCAACCAAAAACATCTGTTGTATATTTCTCATAGACCCAACCAAGAACATAATCAAATATAATGAACGAACTTCAATGAACGAAAGAAACACACTTCTTCATAAAAAATCTCTCTCTCTCTCTCTCTCTCATTTTATTCTCGAAAGGGGCACACAGTTTGTTGTATTTTAAGAGATAGATGGAGAGACATATACTCAGAGAGTGGACTTCTTTTTGTCCCATATCTTCTTCCTGGAGCCAGGTGGGTGCCAACGCTTTCATCCTTTGCAAGCCGTATCGTCAGGGACGACCTAACGCCTCTGATCGGCTGCGTAACCCTGACTCGACTCCTTATTTTGACTGGACTCTGAATACGACCACGTGGTTCTCATATCACGTGGTCTCCTTCCGGTTACACACCTGCTCGACCGGCCTACCCCAAAGCACTGCCATCCCCCGGTTTACTAATAACAACGTGGCAGCTTATCAAAGCAGACGGGGTCACCAGTAACAAACCAAAAATCCATGTCAACAGTTATATAACACATCTAAAAAAAAACAACTAAAAGTAACAAAAATACAACCAATCCACCAAAAGCCTCACCAACCAACTAACCAAAAAAAAAAATAAATAGATAAAATAACCGACCAACCAGACGACAAATTTTAAAAAATCCAACCAACTAACCATAAAAATAAATATTCCATATAAAAAGCAACAAACTCGAACAACCAAACAAAAATCCCTATCAACCAAACAATTTTCCGGATGGGGAGGTTTAAAAATCCAACTAAAAATCTTGGTTTTTACTTGGGTTTAAAACATTGAATACATATCAAACACTCCACTTGATCACACTGGAAAGAAACTGGCAAACAGCAAGTGTCATTTACTCTGTGTCAACACAATCCTATCTTAGATTAGTATATGCTTAATACTTATATATTTAGAAATAATAGCAATCTACATTATATATATATATATATATATTAGATTTATATATTTAATTACATGGAATTTAGGCTGCAAACCCTGGGTTTCATGTAGTTTTTTAGTGTTTTAGTGACAACCGACACTGTTATTATACATATATATATATATATATATATATATATATATATATATACAAATTTTTCTTTGACGCAGTATATACAGATGTAAAATAAATAAATATATATATATCTTTAAACATATTAAACTATGCCTATTCAGACAAGTACATCAACACACACTCGCACACGCGTATATATATATATATATATATATATATATATATATAAACAGAAAAGAATATCTGTATCAATATATCTTTCTATCTATACAACAGATAAATATATCTGTATGAAGCTTTCTGTCTTTATCTATCTATCTATCTATCTATCTATCTGACCAGAAAGCAATACCCAACAAAACATCAGGTGTATGACCACTTACATGCCATCTCAAAAAACATTCAAGTGAGACGAACAAGATACGCGGGAAACTGTTGGAGAACTCATAAGAGACCTTCTTCTATGAACTCCTATACGTGGACATGCCAGTGTTGGCAGACCAGCGAGAACTTATTTACATCTCTTCCGTGCCGACGCTGGATGTAGTCTGAAAAACATGTCGGAAGTGATGGAAGATAGGAACGGATTGAGAGAAGGCGTCAGGGTAAACCTGTGTTATTAACGCGACTTGATGATGATGATGATTTATATATGTGAAGGTGTGTATGTGAGTTTTCAAGTAAAGATACTCAGATTTTCACATTTCTACTGGAATGCAAAATAAAATCACGTAAATAAAAGTTCATATGCAGAAATGATCATATCGTATCTACTGTTGATGAGTTTAGCAACAAATGGGATCCAAGCACTGCAACACCAACGAAAGAAATGTGCGGTTCACAAGTAGCTCTATGCTGAAAAACTAATTCCAATTTAGTTACATTCTATGAGAGTATCTTGGTCAGTCTATCAACTTTTTAGCCACCCCTCCTATAAGGGTTGTACTTATTTGTGGCCTACTAAATGTTCTTATTTTTATGCTGTACAATTTTGTATAAAATAATACTTAATAATATATTTTTGAATACATAAAGATTCCTTATAAATGATTAAAACCTGGTAACTTTGTGATGGAAAAATCAGACTTTCAGTTCCCTCAGAAAATGGCCTGGTAACTTAAAATGGTGAACTGCCAAAGCCAGTAATCGGTCTTTCTATGACTAAGTGATATCTGTGATAACTTGGATAGCATCTTATATTTACCTTGGATAAGACCAGAGTTAATGAGGAGTCAACACGTGATGTGTGGGGAACTCAGTCATCTGTAAAACTTTGCACTGGCCCGCGCGAGATCTCGGCAGAGAACCCTAGTCCTTAAAGACTATCTCTGTCTTTCTTTCTCCCCCCCCTCTCTCTCTCTCTCTCTGTATATATATATATATATTTATATACGAACACACGCGCGCGCACACACACACACAAACACACACACATATATATATATATATATATATATACAAGGTATGGAAGCAAAATTAGGAATATTCTAGTATAATAAAAATGAATCTATTATAAAACAAGTTTTGATTTTTAAAGTAAACTACAAAATAAAAAGATAGACACAAAATAGTAAATTTGCTCAATATCGACGCCATTTTTTTTCAGTTATTCTATCCATACGCCTTCAAAATGATTTACATGCCTTCAAAATAAATTCTTCAGACATTTTATTACAATCCTCCTCAAAAGTAGACTTAAGCGAACCAATATTAGAATGGAAGTTGCATTTGCTGTGTTTTCTAAAATACCTCATATAGCTTAAATCAATGGCATTAAGTTCTGGGCTTGATGGAGGCCATTAACAAACTCCACATATTTTGTAAGTTTTTTTGGCTTAGTTTCCGTGATAAGCAAATCATACATTCCTTGTTTCTTTTCTAACTCAATTATATTGGACTGAATTTTAATTTAAAAAGGTGCTTAATAATAGCGCTAATCATGAAAATTTAGATTTATCACTTTTTTCTTTTGGAAATTGGCCTTATCAGACTAGAATATGTTTTAAAAATCATTTCATATTTTGCCTCCGCACCCTATATATATATATATATATATATATATATATATATATATATATATATATATATATTTGTAGGTTTCGTTTTCTGCGAGTGTTTTAATCGTGTCTTGATTTGATAGTTCCATTCCGTCAGTTTGCCACTTTTCATTACAAACATAGCACATTTTTCTATGCCAAATTCCATTCCTATGTCCTGACTATATATTCTAACTGCATGTAATAGTTTCCAGTTCTTTTTCATTTTTTGTAAATAATTTTATGTCATCCATATACATTAGGTGGTTGATTTTTTTTCCTGCGATCTACTAAGTTTGTTTCCAGCCGTGCATTTCCTGAGTATGTGGTTAAGTGGCATTATGGCTATTATGAATAGAAGGGTGATAGAGCATCTCCTTGGAAAATACCTCTTTGGATCTTTGCTTCTGCTATTCTCCCTCCTGCAGTCAATTCCACTCTCCAGGTTTTCATGGTTTCGTCGATAAAATTTACAACTTCATGTGATATTTTGTACATTTTGAGGCTGTTTATTATCCAGCTATGCGGAACCATATCATATGCCTTTTTGTAGTCCATCCAGGCCATAGCTAGATTTTTCCGTCTGGTCCTGCTCTCATTTAGAATGTGTTGATCTATGTAAAGTAATTCTGCTGTGCCTCTGACTCCTTTGCAGCAATTATTATTATTATTATTATTATTATTATTATTATAAAATAGCTATAGCCCTCTCCAAATTATACAACATTTGGTCTGCAACAAATTCAGATAGTCACTACCAACACTCTTATGATATATATATATATATATATATATATATATATATATATATATATATATATATATATAAAGAAATCTTCTCCTGCTGGAAGCTTCAACAGTTGATGTTGACTTTGCATGGAGAAAAAGTAAGCGTGATTAAATATAAATCTATTAGATAACTATAATATAAACGTCATGAACTAATTTTCAATTACCATCATAAAGATAGATTTGAGCTCAAATGATAAAGGTTAATAATAGGAAGACTGATTGTGATAAGAAAATGAAAGTTATGGTATCAGTTAGTAGCGAGATAACGGGAATAATAATAATAATAATAATAATAATAATAATAATAAGAAGAAGAAGAAGAAGAAGAAGAAGAAGACGGATAAGTACCTCGAACTTGCTAGGTAAGAATAAAAACCATGGAACATGAAGGTGACAGTTATACCAATTATGATTGGTGCTATCGATACGGGAACTAAAGGATTGTTAAAGGAACTGGAGGACTTGGAATTTGGAGAACGAGTGGATACCATCCAAACTACTGCAATTTTGGGAACGGCCAGAATATTGAGTAGAGTCCTGGAGACTTGAAGAGATACGCTGTCACTCAAACTCCTGTGAAAGACCATCAGCTAAAACTGATATGAAAAACTCTAATGATCAATTAGCAATAATTGCAATAATAGTTAACTTTTTTATTAATGATAGAATTATTCATGATTAATTATTAGTATTGTTATATTGTCATATGCAAATTCATGCAGAATAATTCACAACGACACAATAATTAAACAGACGAGCGAAGACTTCTTTAGAAAAATATGTACTTCTCACTTTATTGTAAGGGTTCGAAAAGGGTTACTCAGGGTTTTATGGTGAGAGGGAGTTGGAACTGAACAGAACTGCAATATATTGACCCTCACTCTTATGGCCGTCAATATTGTGTCTTTCTCGTTCTCCTGATACTCAACCAGAGGCCCGGGGGCTCAGCTTTCTGCTGAGTGCTGGCTTTGTCTACCACATATTATCAGCAACAGATCTCCGAAACTACTGGGGGCCCCCTGGGCCCCTTCGGCCTGGTGTGGCCTTCCCTACCACATCTCGTCTATAACTCCAATTCTGACTTCTTGTCTTGACTGAGTTATATAATAGTTCAACGCCCAATCAATCGCCCACTCAATCTTTGGAATGGCATATTTGATCGTCATCAAGCGGAAATAACTGTCATGCAGTTCACAGGTAACTCTCTTCCGGTGCATCAGTCTATGAGTGTACCATGGGATTTTTTTTTTTGCCTTGTTCCATTTCATCAGCCAAATCCCGCCTAAGTGATTTCTCTCGATTACTGGCCATTGGGATGTGTCACTTCCTTCCGGTGCATCACTTTGGAATGGCATGTTTGCCCGGGTCGAAGGTCAAAATACAACACTATGGTATTATTTTAACGATAATTAGAAATGCAGTATTCAGAATATATATATATATATATATATATATATATATATATATATAACGAAAAACAAAGTATTCTAAAGTATTGAATTTATGGCGAAAAAAAGTCGTTTCTATAATGTTTTGGTTTTAATAAACCATCATCAGGACTTTAGAAAAGTTGATATCGAGTGTTGTTATATCAACGATGGATGTTTAACAAAGTCTATTAAATTCAATACTAAATTACTTAGTTTTAGAATTTTTCTCCATATCGAATAATACAAACATACTTATTGTTATTGTTAGAGTATTTCCCCAAGCTTCAGAGACCATCAAATACCTTAGTTGATATGCGTTCGAATTCAAAAACATTATGGACAGTATATATTTGAAAAGTATTTAGTATTTTAAAAAAATTTAATTTAATTTACTGTAGAAAGTGAGTTTTGAATATACGTTTAGTTTCTTAATTGTGATTCCAACACGTAACAAAAATAAAAACCGGAAGTGTGCAAATGGAGAAGAAACCCTTCACCCCTTTTCTACCCCCTCCCATCTTTCCCTCCTGTATCTATTCTAATTGTGAATAGTTTATCCATTGGATCTGAAGAAGTCCAGTTATTTTTGGTGTTATTGGTTCATATCAATACCCATAATAGGATGGAAATAAATTTATAATCCAAATGTGACCGGTTTTTGTTTTAATTAAAGGAATTACTGATCTCTGATGTCAGTTACTTTGAGCTCGTTACCAGGAAAATTTAGATGTTCATAGTTAAATGATTTTATTGTCCTGACGGAATTATTCCCGACTCTTGTTTAACTGGACCGAATAATACACAAACACACACACACACACATTTATATAGTTTTTTCATATCAGCTAACGCTGATGATCTTTTACTGGAGATTAAGTGACTGTAAGTCTCCTCAAGTCTCCAGAACTTTTCTCAGTATTCTGGCCGTTCTCAATAATGCTGTTGTTTGGATGGTCTCTACTTGGCCGCCAACTTCTAAATCTTCCAGGCCTTTAATAATCCTTTTTTTAACGTGCCCGAAGCACCAATCACAATTGGTATGATTGTCACCTTCAAATTCCATTTGAACATTAAATTTCATTCATTTTTAGCGATAGGCATGTCTGTTACCATTTTTAGCGAAGAAATGGGTTCTGGCATGTGTGTGTTATTCCCTCACTAAGTGTTGTTGTAAAACAAAGGAAAATGAAGAAAACGAAGATGCCGAAAGGTTTTATATGAAGGTTTTTAATGGCAGCATGGAATAAAGACTTATGTTTATGATGCAAGTCTCGTAGTAAGTAAAGAGTAAGGAAACGAAATGAAGTTATGAGAGAATGGAGAAAGCATTTCAGCAGCTAAATGCCTGCGCGAAAAGTGCATTGTTAGGTTAAGGCATTGTTGGATGTGCGAGGGAGATATGTTCCCCATAGTGTAGCAAAAGTCGTGTTTGCTGGAGAGAAACGCTGAAGTCACCGTGAGTTTGTAGTTCTGGTTGTTTCGGGGAGAAGCGTGAATGTCCCCAGAATATGTTGCCCAGTGAAGAAGTTGCTAGGTGTCGGAGCGAAATTTTTGCATTGCAATCGACATATTCAATTTTGGGGGTGCCGTAAAGTTGCTCCTGTGTGTGGCATATTGAATTCATATTCAACTGGGAACCCTTGGTCTAAGAGAAATAGACGCAAGGGGTCCATAAATTAGACTACTTCCCTCATTGTGTCGATGCTGCTGCTGCTATTGAAGAGCAGACAGTAAGACGTGTGTCCCGAACGAAGTTGTTCAGCCAAAGAGGGTGTTTGACGGCTTCCCCAATTTGTGCTGCCCAGAAAGATGGTTCGGTTGAATAGGATAAGTCATCCTGATTGGGTGAAATTTTGCGTCGACCCTAACGGTCGAATTAAATAATGCACCAAACAAAAATGCGAAATTCTTTCTGCTACACATTGTTTATTCCTGTATTAATAAATACAAATTTCAGTTTTGATACTTTTTAACACACCTTGTACTTTGAAGAAGATTAAACTTTCATTCATTGCTCATTTCTCTCTTGGTAGATACAGCTTCAGTCTCAATACTTTAAGAGTACATCTTCTATATTAAAGTATGTTAACATTTTTTTCATTATTCATTTCTGCCCTGATATATGGCGCTTCTGTATCAATACTTTTTCAATACCCCCTTTATTCTGAAGAATTTATAAAGCTTTGTTCATTATTTATTCCTGTTTTGGTAAATACAGCTTTTAGAGTACAACTTATTCATTGGGCAAATCTGAGCAAGATAGATGTTCACAAAAATATATCAACATGGAATAAATCAGTAGAAAATCAAAAACATTTTGGCTTGATTCCTTCCTTCTAAATAGGCACCAAGAGTGTAACCACCGTCTTGTCATTCTTAAACTTCTGCAACTTTATATCTCATAAAAACAGAATTAAGCAAATGATAGCCATTCGAGTTTGATATTTTCAAAATGAATGTCTACATAAAATTCTCATTCAAATTGTTGATCTCTCAGAGAAGAACGACACTCATAATTTTGCCCATAAATTTATGGTACATTTATTTTGTTTTATTTGTGTCTTCATCATAGAGAGTTTTTATTTATTGTATTTCCCCGGAGAAAATGATGAAGGCATCGTTGTTTGCAATAGTGCAGTATGTTTATCGCTTAAACGACATTGGACGTCAACGAGATAGAAAATAGAGAAATAAAATCCTGAAATTGCTATGTTTGATTGTCTGAAATCTAATTGAACACAGATGGGCGATTTTTTTATGCCATTTCACATATGAACTTTACAAACAATTAGAGTATTATGTTATTTTTATTCTAAGTAAATAATACCTAGGCTTTGTTTAATTTGGCACAAGGCCATAATAAAAGAGTTCGATTCTAGAAAAACTTTCATTGTGACCGCTGGATTGTCATATATTTCATTACAGTGTTTCAATGAAGGGGAATTTGGTAATAATTAATTCCTAATCTTAATTGATTTCATTGTATAAGATTCCACAAAAAATTATAAAGTCTTGATAATTTTAGTTTTGAAAAAATTAAGGTTTTATAAAAAAAATGTCATGTGTGTACTTATTCATTGGCTATTCAATAGGCTCACACCCGCACAAGAATTGAGCTCTCCTGGTAGTCGATAAAGCATATGTAAATAGTCTTACCTAAAACAATTCCTGCAGTAACGCAGGTTCCAGGTGAGCATTGTCAGAAGATAGCGGTTTCAAATCCTACCCAAGCCGGCCAGAGGTTTACTTGGTCAAAAACGTGGTGCGATAGACAACAACTGTGGAAGGCAGTAATTACTGGGGATACGGTTACAAGACTCAGCATTCCTATCCGAGGTCGTGGTAAATCACCTGAAGAAGGCCAGAGGTAAAATTTGGCCGAAACGTAGTGAAAGAAGAAACAACACAAAAACTACCAAGATGAGGACAAAACGTCCGCAATAAATAAAAAATTAATTCTCAGATTAAGAAGCCTCATCTCAAAAATGATTCCAATTAAAGACATTATTCACTTGAAATTATATATATATATATATATATGTGTGTGTGTGTGTGTGTGTGTTTGTCTGTGTGTGTGAATAGCATTTGGCATTAAATAACTAAATAGAGTTATTAGTATTAAAGTAATTAATAGTAAGTAATTAGTATTAAAGTAATTCTTGAAACCATCTAAATATGTACAAACAAAAAATAGCAATATATATATATGTATATATAAGGCGACTTACTTTATATATATATATATATATATATATATATATATATATATACATATAAATGTACCAATTGGCTCTTGATTGACATCTCAAATAATGTTTTCAGTTAAAAAATAAAATCTTTAACAAAATACATACGTAAAGTAAGTAAAGTCTGCGACTATAGTCGAGAGGGACCCGAAGACTCCCTTTTTAATAGCTATTACACCAAGGTGTAGGGAAGGGAACGTATCCTTTCCCTCGATCCATACTTTATAATGCTGACCGTTAAGCAAAGAGGCATCAAGTACCATTTTTTTTTTGAAAAATCATTGCAAATGGTACAGAGAATTATTAAATAATATCCACACCAACAAATATTGGTAACACTTTAACTGACTTAAAGAGTCAAGCTTCGAACCTCTTTGGCAAAAGAGGGAGGGTCATCATGACATAACGGCTAAGATACTGGACTTCGACATCATAGTAAACCATTTCTTACTCCAACCATGCTATTACGTTAACTTTCAGACCAGAACTCTAAGAAAAGATGTAAACCTCCTTATTCCCCAAGCTGTAGGTAAAATAGTACCACTATTGGTCTTCCACAAGGTATACCTTTGGTATAAAATAACCAAGGAAGGTTGATATGCCATTAAGATAAAGTAACCAAGCCAAACCAAACAAACTTTTTGGCCTGAATGGAATTTTTTTCGTAGTAATTTAATCATACTTTCATTCATCAAAAATCCTTTACCATAAATAAGAATAAAAATTTCAGGCATTTTATTTTGATTTTCCTTTTTCATTATTTTTCTTTAAATTTATATTCTATTCTTAAAATCAAATAATCTTCCTTCTTAACAAAACTATCTCATAACCTATTATAAAAGGGATGTTTCAGAGTTCCGTGTTTTTTTTTAAATAATTCATTTAAAGGCCATTCATTCATTCAAATGATCCATATGTTCTGATTAGATTTTATATGAACAACATATCACTCATGACCTATCAGCCATTCTGCTTGGTATGTGTTATCTATCAAATAGCCTATATAATCCAATGATTTTTGTTGTACTAAATAGCGATACTGGCAAATACATCCGACCAAGCCGAAACACTACAGCATAGTTTGGAACAAGCAGCCGCAGGCATAGGCCTCTATGTTAATGCACCCAAAACGGAATATATGTGCTATAATCAAACGGGGTACATCTCCACTCTAGACGGAACCCCTCTTAAACTAGTAGACAAATTCACTTACCTAGGAAGCAGCGTCGAATCAACCGAAAAGGACATCGACACGAGGTTAACGAAAGCATGGACATCTATCTATAGGCTATCGATTTTATGGAAATCAGACCTAACCGATAAAAGGAAACGCAGTTTCTTCCAGGCAGCGGTCACATCGATACTGCTATACGGGTGCACTACATGGACGCTAACAAAACGGCTGGAGAAGAAGCTAGACGGCAATTACACAAGAATGCTGCGTGCAATCTTGAACAAGTCCTGGCGACAACACCCCACAAGACACCAACTGTACGGCCACCTGCCTCCTATCACGAAAACTATTCAAGTTAGACGAACCAGACATGCAGGACACTGCTGGAGAAGCTGGGACGAACTCATAAGAGATGTACTCTTATGGACCCCCACACATGGCCTTGCAAAAGCAGGACGACCAGCTCGAACATACATTTAGCAGTTATGTGAGGATACGGGATGTTGTCCTGAGGACCTGCCTAGGGCGATGAATGATAGGGAGGAGTGGTGAGAGAGGGTCAGGGATATCCGTGCTACCAGCGCGACATGATGATGATGAAGAATATAAATGAATTTATAAGTGAAGACAAGTCAATTCAGCCCCAGATGGCCCTAAGTTTTTATTCACCACCAAGGGTCTATATGGAGCTCTGGGCTTGAAGTGCAATATCTAGCAACTAATCAACATGATCCAGTGATTTTGCTCTTCTGTTATTTGGGGATTTATAAAAGCAAACTAGTCAATTTAGACCCTGTGTACCCAACTGCTTTCATTCAGCCCTAGGTATCTACATTACCACTTTGGGGACCTTCATTTTCGACTCTCGGTGAATATAAACCTACAAGTTACCTCAAGACCAAGGAAAAATTTTTAGCCATTTTCAATAAATGTAAGATCCTTCTAAAACAGTTTAAGGCCTGTCAACAAGGGCTTTTCATGGGATCCTCTTTACTATTCATCTTGTGCTAAACAAGTGTTTGATATATATTAAACATCTTTCATTGAACAATTGATCAGAACACTGCCATCAAAAAAGCCTAGATTATACTGATAGCATCCTCAGCAAAGGAGAAGTCTTTCCAAAATGGATGCCTTAGTTATGACTCTATATTGCATCCAGTTGTGAGTTTCAAGTTCTAGTGATCCTGAAAGAGAGGAATAAATCTTTAATTGTTATTATTACCAAGCCATTCAACCAAACCAAATCAAACTTTGCCCAGTTAGCGGGGACTGTAGAATACAATAACTGCTTCTCTGAAGAGGGGTAAGACCCCTCTAAATGAGTGTCCTGAACATGACACTGAAAAATCTGATGGTGAGGTTTCTGTAATGCTGGAGCTTTGGGGAATGCAGAGTACCTCTTCATTGCCATTGCTCCCAGGTCCACTCTGGTCGGGAGTGGAAGCACCTGATAAAGTTCAATCTATGAGGCAAATAGAACTTAACTGTGAACTTTTCCTAAACTGAATTGCTTGAAATAGGACTGTTTTGACATTTAAACTGCATACTTATGCTAAACTAAATTGTCTGAAGTAAAACTGTTTTGACAATTAACTGTTAGCAAACAGAAAGTATTCTTATACTAAATTGAATTGTTCAAAATTTAATTCAGTGTTAAATGACAAGGAAGAGGCTGTAAAACAAAATCAGTAACCAACCAACCAACCAACCAACCAACCAACCAAACCAAATCAAACTTTATATTTTGGTACAATATCAATGTTTTAGCAGTCATTGCATTCATATAGTTCAAAATCATTTTAAACATTATTTTAAACAGATCTATTTGACTCTGAGTTGTGAACCTAAAAGATATAACTACTTTGGGTCAGAGTGGACCTTGTAATGATTCATTTATTTTAAACTGAATCATGTGATAACTTTCTACATAGTTTAAGTTCGAATAACTCTTTGTAAGCCAGTAACCACTTCCAATGAATTTTGGAATGAGGTGCACCCCCTACACTGAAATTTCTCCAAGGTCTACTCTGGCCTTGAATGGTAGCAACTAATAGTGTCCTATTTATGGATCAAATAGAAATGTTTAACATTTAAACTTAGAGAAAATGAATAACTTCTGCTAAATTGAATTGTTTGAAATTTTAACAAATGACTGATATTTAATTGAATTGTTAGTTATACATAACAATACCTGGAGCCATTCAACTGTGTGGTCAAGAATGAGCTTAGCCTCATTTGAAAAAAAAATCAGTAAAATATGTTGACAAATCATATATATATAATATATATGGAGAAAGCAGATTTGGTATTAAATCACCTACAATGGTTGATATGCTATAAAACCAAACCAAACCAAATCATATATATTCAACATATATGTAGAAAGAAAATTTGTGATTAAATAACCAACATAATTTGATATGCCAAAAAAAAACAAACCAAATCAAATCATATATATTTAACATATATGTTAAAAGAGGATTTGGGATTAAATATCCAACAATAATTGATATGCCAAAAAAACAAACCAAATCAAATCATATATATTTAACATGTATGTTAAAAGAGGATTTGGGATTAAATATCCAACAATAATTGATATGCAAAAAAAACAAACCAAATCAAATCATATATATTTAACATGTATGTTAAAAGAGGATTTGGGATTAAATAACCAACAATAATTGATATGCCAAAAAAACAAACCAAATCAAATCATATATATTTAACATGTATGTTAAAAGAGGATTTGGGATTAAATAACCAATAATAATTGATATGCCAAAAAAACAAACCAAATCAAATCATATATATTTAACATGTATGTTAAAAGAGGATTTGGGATTAAATAACCAACAATAATTGATATGCCAAACAAAACAAACCAAATCAAATCATATATATTTAACATATATGTTTAAAGAGGATTTGGGATTAAATAACCTCTAATAGTGGACATGCCATAAAACCAAACCAAGCCAAACCTACTGATGAGCAAAGGAATTACATCAAGTGTGAGGAATAACAAACTCCGGATCCCTAAAGTTGATTTATAATCTCACTATCGGCCCTTTGGTCTAATGGGTAGAGTGTTCGCCAATATTCTGGGAGACCTGGGTTCAATCCCAGGTCGAGTCATAACAAAGATTCAAAAAATGATACTTGATACCTCCTTGCTAAACACTCAGCACTAATAGGTATGTATCAAGGGTAAAGTGGAGCAATCCTGGGAAAGGAATAGTGCCCTCTTGTACACCTTTGTGTAATAGTTATTGAAAAGGGATCTTTCAGGTCGTCCTCACCAACTTTATTATTTTTACTTATTTGTTTGGATCATTTATCGGAAAAAAGAAATCCTCACTCATTAAAACTCCCTTTTAGTTACAGACTTTTTGTAAAATTCATACTATTATTGATATTCATAAAACAACATACTAAAAAAGTCCTTTGTCAGTCACGTCAACCATAACCTATGGTCTACCATTGCTGAGAAATGTGAGACCTGATGATTCATCATCAAACACATTGTCTTCTCCTTTGAAAATACCCACAAAGTCACTCCCAAGGGCACAAGGTGCAGGAGGGTGAACCAGAACACTATGCATTCAAACCCTGACAAAACCTTTCAGTTGAAGCTGCTGTGACTGTGCCTGTCTCTCTTGCATCAACCTTATTAGTCATGAACAAGCATGCAGTTGACAGGGATCTCTCCCTTCTTGATCCTCGTTCATGAAGCCAAGTTATGATATGATTACAACACATTCAATATAATTTAAATTCATTTATATGACAAACATATGTTACCATTATGTATATTGATATACAAGGTTATTCAATAAATAAGGTGAATTTTGCCTAAGAAGTTAACAATAAGATGTGCTGTTTATAGCTTCAAATAAATCAATAGTGATTCCTACTTTCATATACCAAAAGTCTGTTAGCATAACCTTTACTGACTGCTGCACCCAGACCTTTTTCTTTACCAAAGAATCTGAGTATTTCCCCTCCATTGAATATTGTTTTGATTCTGGTTCGTAGTGGCAAACCAACGTTTAGGCCATTTTTAACATCTTTTCAATTTAACTTGCTCCTTCATATATATCACACATTCCTCTGCAAATTTTACATTGCTTACACTTCTAAGCCACAAACAATTTTATGACAGGCCTCTTATCAAGTCCAGATCACTCCTTTTGATTTTCCACCATATTGAAAAGCATCAAAACAAATATTTCTCTGAGAGGAAAATAATGTTGGCTATAAATGAACTTGAAACAATGCAAAGTTTACATTTATAGAAAAACATTCTGAAAAAAAACGTATTGTACAGTTTTCAAAAAAATCCCCCTAATTCATTGATTGACTTACATATTCATAAATATATTATTTATGAACATAAATTATTTCTTTTAGAATTATTACTATCAAGTTTTAACTTTTAAGCGTAAATTTTCAGATTTTTAGTTCTTGGATATTTTTCAAACTCGTGACTTTTCCTTGCTGTCTGCATGACAGAAAGTCTTCTCAGGTCTCAACAATACTTCTCAGTATTTAAGTTTTATTTAATGGCATGTCAAACTTCATGGGTTATTTAATGACAAATACATCCTTATTGAAGAAGAGTAATATTACCATTTAACCCAGTAATTCCCAACATGTTTCTATTTTGGTGGACCTTATTTAGAGACTAAGTTTAAGGCTTTTTAAGCTTTGTTCTTGTGAACTGCAGCAAAATTTTGATTATATAAGAATTAAATATTACAGTGGGGGCATCAAATTTTTAGAAATACCAAAGTGGAGCAGGGACTGTAATTAGTTGGGAATCACTGATTTAGCCCATAGCTAGGGAGTGAAGGAGTTCATGACTTTTCCAAGGCTGTAAGTGAACATAATAGCTCGACTGAAGTTTGAACACTCTTACTACATGTTGTATTCCATGGGAACTCTCCACTCTAAATATTTTCATTTAAATAAACATGGAATAGTGTGGCTTAATGATAGAAAGAATAAAAGAGAAATAGTAGATGATATCTTTTTCAGCTTCCCCTGTTTACTTACAGTTGGCTTTTTGAAAAGTGTTGAAAACAAGATGTGGGTTCTGACCAGGGGTCAGCTGAAATGATCAAGATGAAAAAAGTGAAATCACTACAGATAAACAAGTTTATTTAAATTTTAAGCAAAGGTTTTTTTATAAAAGCTTAACACTAAAAGTAAGTGGATTCTTTTCCTTTGATGAATGTGTTATGTGAGGATAAGCATTTCCTTTTGAATGAGAGATTGTGGTAAAGTCACTGACGACAGCTATTTGGGTGATGGCTAACCAATACATGTTGAGGAAAAAACAGAAACTAAACAAATTGTATAAAATTTTTGAATACTGCTGAATTATTCTCTTTGGTCAGTGTCTAGTGACAAGGAAAACAGGAAAAATGGATAAAGGACACAACTATCTTAAAAACTTTCTAAAACACTAAAAAAAATTTCTCCAAGTAACGATCTTTGATTCAAACTTGCTGAGAAAAATAAAAAAATAAAAAACATAAAAGAAATATTACTATTTCTCTTATTACTTTTGTCCATCTTTATATATATATATATATAGAGAGAGAGAGAGAGAGAGAAATGGTAGATTTTGATTAACTTGACAAGATGACAAAAACAGGTGGGTTTCCTGGTAATATTTTGTTCTTTATTCAAGGAAGAACTTCATCACACAAAATATTTTTGAGTTTAAATGCTCAAATGTAAAAAACCTCAAAAAAATGTTTAGTCTGAAAAAGGTCTTTCATGAATAAAAAACAAAATATTACCACTAAACCCATTGTGAGTGTTTGATTTATACAATTTTCCACTTTCTACGTATTTTCATCATATATATATATATATATATATATATATATATATATATATATATAAATATATATATATATATATATATATATATATATATAAAAAGAGAGCAACAACTTCAATTCAGTTTAATAATTCAATACAAAGCCATATATATATATATATATATATATATATATATATATATATATATATATATATAAGAATCTAGGAGACTTTTGAAGGGTTTGATCATGCAACCACTTTTATACAAGAACTGGCATCTCAGCACTAGTTTTAGGAAACAGTCATTGATGACTAACTGACCATGACAAGAAAGGAAGTTAAAGAAGAAAGAAAGGGAAAAAATGGAAAATGATAAATTTATTAGATAAAATAGTAGTACCCAGTTGTGCTTTTACTGCATGACTAGATCTGCAACAAAATACTCTGACTAGATTCGCAGGTCATAAAACAAGAGCGAAGAAAAATTCATCCAATAAGAAATGGCTTAAATCAGAGCTTATTAGCTGCGTAAATGGTCTCTGACGGTGACACGCTTCAGTGGAGATTTAGTAATAAATTGTGGCAGCAATTGGAATGGAAATTCATTCTTGTTGCCGTACTGATCTTCACTTTATCTTTTCATAGTCCATAAATTTGAGGATCAACTCCTGAGCGGGCGGCATAGAACTTTATATAGTAATTGGGAGCAGCACACATTGATTTGCTTGTTTGCCTCTGTTTAATGTATATTATTTTTTTTTTTTTTAAATTTTGTTTCATATTTTCTTGTTTCTTCTCGTCTGGATGAATCATTGGATATATCTCATGAATTGAAGCTGTTTCTCTATTTTGATT
>OY757931.1:35620090-35725090 GCA_963585895.1 Sepioteuthis lessoniana
AGAAAAAAAGAGTGATCAAATTTTTCGTCTTCGTGAAGAAGTTCTGTTGTCGTCATCAATTTTAGGAAAGCCAAATGCAATTTTTCCTAAAATGATACACATTAAAACCAACTTTAACCCTTTAAAATTGTTTTTCAACAGAAAGGTCTACAATATACTTCAATGAGTATCAGACGCCCTTTTTAAAAATCCCCATGAACTGTTTTTTTGGGGTTTTTTTTCTGAGATAATTGCAAAGATAATAGTTTTGACATTTAACTGTGTTTAAACAAAAACTATACCTATCATATTTACCAACCCCTCCACTCAGGCAGAATATGACACAAGGTCAATTTTTAAGCGTAGTTTAACAGGTTTGAATACAGAGTATTCCTTCTCCAAGACTAGTTGCCTAACAAAGGCTGGAGAATTCAGTCTGTCCTACTATTTACCCATAGCTGGAGGGAGAATAATTGGATTCATACCTTTCCCCAAGGGTATTAGTGCAATGTGAAATGCAATCAGTCTCGTCTTGGATCTGAACTCGTATCGCCGTGTTCATTTCCTACGACTATAGACATTACACCAAGGGCACAAAAACTATAGTTATACTAAGCAGAATTGTTTGAATTACAGCTGTTTGACTAAATTGAATAGCTTCAAAGAGAAATGTTTTTGACAATTAAACTGTCTACTCTTGCTAAACTGAATTGTTTCAAATAGTACTGTTTATTTGCATAAAAATGAATTTGGCATTAAATAACCTAAAAAGGTTGATATGCCATAAAACCCAAGCAAACCAAACCAAAGCAAAATATAAAATGATGAAAATTTGGATAAGCTCAATTTTCTAGTACTCTCCGGAAGAGCTTGAAAGATTTCATTTTGTTTGGTTAGAGGTTGTTTTCTTTCCGAAGAAATGTTAACTTCTGGAAAGATTCCTGTTATTTTTGTTTTAATTCTTTTTTGCTTGTTTAGTAGAAGGCAACAATGTTAAATGTTTCCAAATATTGCAATGTATAACTAACAATTCAATTAAATATCAGAATTTGTTTACACAGGTAAATACTCTGACAGTTCTATTCATAACAATTCATTTTAACCTAAGCCAATAAAGTTAAATGTTACCAAATATTGCAATTTAACACTGACAATTCAATTAAACATTAGTAATTTGTTTACACTCTGTTGATTGATCCAACAGTTCTATTTCAAACGATTCAATTTAGCATAAGTCATTTGCTTGGACACAGTTTAAATGTCAAACAGTCTATTTGACCCACAAATGGCACCTTTTCCGGTGCTACCACTCTGGTTCAGAGTGAAACTGGATGCAATGGCAATGAAGAGTTACTCCACATTCCATAAAGCTCCAGAACTGGAGCCTCAGTATCAGATTGTTTAGCGTCATATTCAGGACACTGTTGTTGGGGGAGAGAGTTTTAACTCTATGTAGAGATGAAACAGTGAATTCTACCGTCTCAGCCGACTGGACTTTCTATGGAGGAATCTTACCCCTCTGCAGAGATGCCGTCGATGTATTCTACTGTCCCAGCACACTAAGCTTTTGTTGGGGTAGTCTTAGCCCTCTGCAGAGATGCAGTCGATGTAATTTACAGTCTCAGCCGACTGGGCTTTCATTAAGGAAGACTTATACATCTGCAGAGATACAGTCGATGTACTCTACAGTCCCAACCAACTGGGCTTTTGTTGGGGGAGTCTTACTCCTCTGCATAGATACAGTTGTAATCTATAGTCACCAAAGACTGGACTATCGATGGGGGAGTCTTACCGCTCTGCAGAGATGCTGTCGATGTATTCTATAGTCCCAGTCGACTAGGCTTTCTTTGGGGGAGTCTTACCCCTCTGCAGAGATGCAGTCAATGTATTCTACTGTCCCAGTTAACTAGCCGTGTCATGAAACCCACGTTTGTTATACAATGGCTATCAGGATATTTTTCAGGAAATTTCTTTTTCTTTGGTTTTATAATTCTAACAAGGAATCAGATTGTGATTTACAACTTAATGATGGTGAAGCAATCAATTATTGTTCAATTAACATCGTTAAGGGAGGGAATTATATTACTGGTCAAATTTGAAAACGTTTTTCATTGATGACCATACTTAAAACAACTAATGGAATTGGTTTTTCATTTGGATGTATAAATGTTACGAGAGAATGTAAATACCGAAAATAAAATAGATGAGTTGAATTGTTTGACCAACTGAGGGGTCTAATTTTTTTTTTATTTGAAAACGAATATTATCCAAATATCTTCTAAGTCATAGAACATTGGTTTTTATTTTAAAATGTAAGACTTGTCTCCGTCATTTCAATAAAATTTAAGATCCACAAAATTTTCCGTAATCGTTAATGTCTCAGAATATGAACAGAGAGCATTTTAGAATTTATTCAATTTTACCAATGACTAGTTTAAAAAAGTATTTTCGTGGGAAAATATTGCTTTTCTGAAGTAAATAAAACTTTTGAATAAATGGTGAAAAACCTGATAAATACCTGGACCTTGCGAGAGAGCTGAACAATTTATGATAGAAAAGGTGACAGTAATACCCATCATGGTTAAAGTGTACTGAACAGTCCTCAAGAACGATGAAAAGAGTAAAAGTGGTCCGGAAATCAGAAGACGAATCAAAACCATTCAGACCACAGCGCAGTCAAAATCAGTGATGATACTTAAAAACGTTCGAGAAATCTGAAGAAATTTGCTGTCATTCAATTGCACCGGAAAAATAACCCGTTAGATTGTAAAAAAAATAACAAGGGATAACGAACAAATGGTAAACACACAACCAAGCATCTGTCCTGGAGAATGATATGCACAAACTCCGCTGGGATTTAGAGATACAAACGGATCACCTAAATTTCGGCCAGACGACCAGACCGTATTATAATCGACAAAAAAATGAGAACTTATAGAATTGTGGACTTTTCTGCCCCGGCTGACCACAGAGTAAAATGGACAGAAAGCAAAAAGAAGGATAAGTACCAAGACCTTTCTAGGGAATTGAAAAACTGTGGAACATGAAAGTGACGATTATACTTCTTGGTATTGTTATCAAAAGATTGGTTCAGGGGCTGAAGAACTTAGAAATTACAGGAAGAGTGGAAACCATCCAAACTACAACATTGTTTACTTCAGCCAGAATACTGAGTATTATCCTGGAGACTTGAGGAAACTTGTGGTCAATCAACCTTTTGTGAGAAACACTAGTGTGAAAAACTCAAAAATAGTAACAATGATAATCATAATAATATAGGAGCACCAAACAACGTCGGAAGAAACCACTATGTTAAAGCGAAAATCGATGTCAACAGAAGAGAAAGAGTAGGTTATGTGGTGATAGAGACGAAAAAATTAATGACATAATAACCGAATGCAACAAACTCATCCAAAAAAGAATAAAACTAGACACAACTGGGTGGAGAAGGTGATCCACTGGGAACTGTGCAAGAGATTGTAATCTGACCATACTACCAAATGGTATATGCACAAAGAATAATCCCACCTGGAGAATGAAACAGATAAAATTCTCAGGGATTTTGAGTTACCAACAGAACATCTAATCCCGGCCAGGATACCTTATACCTATTTTAAAAAAGAGAATCTGCCGAATTGTGGACTTTGCCGTTCCATTTGAGCACAGAGTAAAAAATCAAACAAAACGAGAAGAGAGACAAGTAATTGGACCTTGACAGAGAGCTAAAAAAAGCTATGGAACATAGGTGACGGTGATACCAATTGTAATTGAAGCACTCGGTACGATGCCCAAAGGCTTGATAAAAAGAGTAGAAGAGTTGAAAATCGGAGGACGAGCAGAGACCATCCAGGTAACAGCATTGTTAATATCGACCAGAATACTGAGAAGAGTCCTGGAAAATTGAGGAGACATGCTGTCACTCAGATTCCATTAAAAGACCATCAGCTAACGCTGGTGTGAAAAACACGCAATGAGGAATATACTACTATTAATAAAGACATGTCTTACAACTTTTAAATCGCATATATTTCATGTATGAAATCGCATATATTTCATGTATGAAAAGTGGTTTGAAATTAAAAAAAAAAGATATATAATAGCAATAAGCTTTTGAACTTGATATCATAGTTGTTTCTTCTAGACTGACCTCAAAACTATTCCCTGTTGCCCTCTGAAGTACTATAGGGTGGTGCAATTGTACCAGTGGCAGATATTAGCGGCAGAAAGGAGGTAAAAATAGAATGACGTATTTCTTTTAAGACTAGTTCAAGAAATAACAAGCTATAAAGAAAATAAGAAAAAGAAAGTAAAAAGTCAATGTTCTCTGGATACATGACATTTTTCATTTACTTTAAGCACCATTTCAACGAGTCCCATTTACAAGAAGAAGAAGAAGAAGAAGAAGAAGAAGAAGAAGAAGAAGAAGAAGAAGACCAAAAATGAAGAAAACAACAGCCCATGAGAATAGAATCAAGAAAGAAAAAGAATATAAGAGAAAAGGGAAAAGCAGGATTCCGAAGAGAAAAATACGTCAAAAAAGGAACCAGAAGAAAAAATTGAAGAGAAAGAAAACGGAAAAATAAGTAAAGAAAGAACAAACTAGACAATTAAAAGAAAAAAAAAGAGCAAGTCAGAAAACACCAAAGAAATAATAGCGGTGATAATTAAAATTACAAATTGAAAAAGAATGAAAGACAATCGATGAATTCAAATAATAATGACCAAAAAAAAAAAAAACACATAGCAGCACAAAATCAGAGCTAATAACACTTATAGTTTTTTTCGGTTCTTTGATTTTTTTTCTTTTCATTTTCTCTTGCAGATGATGATTTTGTGTAAATGGCTACTAATTTTCTGGGCACCGCAGTTCTTGTAAATTCATGGCTGACATTCGAACCTTTATTGAATTAGGTTGAAGAATGAGCTTTTCAGAAAGTTTAGGTGAGCAGCTACGTGACCACCCAGCAGATTGAATGAAATATATCATTTTGACTATTACAATACGCATACTGGGGAAAAATACTGGTGGGAATACATATATGCATGTGCAACAACACAAAATAGACATCTGCTAGTAAGCATACACATATACATAGACTAACAACACAGGTACACACACGCATACATATATGTGTATATAAAAATAAGATAAAATAAAAACAATATATTTATATGATGTATCCTTCGATGCCTGCTGTAATGGTAATCGTCGTACGAAATGGGCTCGATGACCCGAGTTCAGATCCTGTGTGAAGCTGCTTAACATAACGCTACCTACTTTGGAAAAGGGATAAACATTCTCTCTCCTGCAGTGGATAAGAATAACAATTTTCTTATCAGCTACGGATAAATAGTAGGGCCGACTTTTTAACCATGGTATGGTAAGAAGTTTGGGAGAAGGAAAACTTTGAATCCAAACCTGCTAAACTCTTGCAAAAAAGATCTTGTGTCACTCACAACACACACACGAATATATATAGTCATCCACAGACAGATCTGTTTCTTTCTATCAGAACTCATCAGTGTGGCTAGACAGTATCTCCCCGTAGCTGGGATCGAAACCCGGTTGACTCAAACGCCAAGCCAAAGCTTCTAACCATTTAGCTACGAGGAGATATTAGCTAAGAGTTACATTTTAAACGGTTATGAATCACAATTAATATTGTTTACATCCATCCGTTTAACGGCCGCCGAGATCTCAATTCAAATATATATATATATATATATATATATATATATATATATATATATATATATATATATGCAGCAGATTGTTATCTAGACGAGTTCTATTAAATACCACGGTCTGCTTCTTTTTTTATGATCTTCAATTGGAGACGTTCAAGTCTTCTTACTATTCTTCGTATTTCGAGATATTGGAGAAAAAACCCTGTATTAAATAAATATAATAAATAGAATAAATATAAAATTCGCAATCTTCCAAACAACCAATAATTTAACACTACCCATGAAAATGATCAGCGAAATGTTCAAAAGCGCTTGGTCTAATATAGGGTTTTTTCTCCACCATCTCTACCAGGAAATACGAAGAATTGGAAGAAGACTTGAAAGTCATTACTTGAAGATCATAACAAAGAAGTAGATACCCGTGGTGTAATTGTTATCGTCGTAGGAAATGAACACGGCGATACGAGTTCAAATCCTGGACTAGACTGATTGTATTTCACATAGCACTAATACCCTTGGGAAAGGTATGAATCCAGTTATTCTCCCTCCAACTATGGGTAAATAGTGGAAAGACTAGGTTCTTCAGCCTTGCTGAGGCAACTAGTGTAGGAGAAGGAAAACTCTGAATTCAAACCTGTTAAACTCCGCTTAAAAATTGACCTTGTGTCATATCCTGCCCGAGCGGAGGTGTTGAGTAAATAGGATAAATAGGATAAAAAAGAAGTAGTCCATGGTATTCAATAACAGATATATATATATATATATATATATATATATATATATATATATAAGTGTGTGTGTGTGTGTGTGTGTGTGTGTGAGTGTGGTATAGCATCAAAATTAAATCCATATAGAGTAACAAACATTTTCACAGTTTAGTGTCATACACTGGTCACCCCATTTTGTGGAGGATTACATCTCTGAAGGGGATGCATTCAGCTTATTCTAAGCTTCGATTGGGCTGAATTTCTATTATTGTTAATGCACTTTATCCAATGTTTTTAGATTGGTCACAAGAATGGAAGATTTCACAGTGATAGCTGTAGATTTATATTCATCAAGTTATTTTGTCAAACACTCATGTTAACAGCGCATAGTTGTTTTTTTTTCATTGTTTTATGGTATATCAATCTTTTGGGGTTATTTAATTCCAAAGTTATCCTTGAATAAGAAAAACATTGATTCTATTTATCTCATAGCTGGTAACGCTATAACGTTCACTTTCCAAGAAGATTTAATTCGATGTGATTTGTTTTCAAAGAGGACCATAAAGACACCTGTTCGGTCTGTCGGGCTTAGAATATACGACTTCTATCCTCTTCAGATGAGTAAGACCCCCGCTCCCCAACGATCACCGGTATACCTAGGTATGACCATAAAGTGTATCCATTGATGAGGAGCCAGTTCTGGAGATCTGGGGATTGTTGAGTACTCATTCTTTGCTGTTACTCCTGTGTGCACTGTAATCGAAAGTGTGAGTATCTGTCATAGAGGTCAAATCGATATACTTACAAATTGATATGCTTACAAATTATTTGTATAAGATAATGCTTGGTGAGGGTATTTAACGCCAAATCCAGTTTTAATCAAATAATCAGTTCTATTGCAGACAATTCAGTTTAGCATTAGTACTAAGTTTAATTGTCAAAAACATTTCTATTTCAACCGATTCAGTTTATTCCAACAGTTCTAATTCCGCTAATTCAGTTTAGTATAGGTATAGAGTTTCTTTACACACTGTCAAATGTCAGAACAGTTCCATAGTTAACAATTCAGTTTAGTGTAAGTACAGTTTCAATATCAAAAACAGTTCCATTTCAAACAATTCAGTTTAACATAGGCACGCAGTTTAAATGTAAGTACAGTATAATTGTCAAAAACATTTCTATTTCAAGCTATTCAGTAAAGTGAAGCAATTCTAATTCAAACAATTCAGTTTAGCATAAGTATGCAATTAGTTCTATTTAACCCATAGATAGGGCCCTATCAGGTGCTACCACTCCGGGCCAGAGTGGACCTGGGAGCAATGGCAATGAAGGGATGATCTGCATTTCCAAAAGCTCCAGCATTACCGAAAGCGCGCCATCAGAGTGTTTAGTGTCATATCCAGGACACTCATTGGGGGCTCTTACCCTTCTGCAGAGGTGCAGCCGGTGTATTCTACAGCGCCAGCCAACTGGGCAATTGGATTTCATAAAACCTATTAAAAAAAACCTCATAATTAACTATACGAAAAATGTAAATATAAAAGTACAATGTACGTTTGGTTTGGTTGGTTTGGTTATATGGTATATCAACCATTGCTTGCTATTTAATTCTAAATCCATTTTTATACTTAGAAATAGTTCTATTTCAAACAATTCAGTACGTAGATTAAATGTCAAAGCAGTCCCATCTCAAACAATTCAGATTAACACAAGCACTCAGTTTAGTTCTATTCAGCCCATAGATTGAGGGTGGACCTGGGCGAGTTAGCAATAAAGGCTTACGCTGAATTCCCCAACGCTCAAACATTACTGGAGCCTCACAATCAGAATGTTTAATGTCATATCCAGGATACTCGTTGGGGGAATCTTATTTATTTGCAGAGATGCAGTCGGTGTATTATACAACCCTAGTCAACTGGGCTATACAATATAAAGTAAGTAAAAGTGGCAACCGTAGTCGAGGGGTACCCAAAAGCTCCTTTTACAATAGCTACTACACCGAAGTTTAGGGAGGGCGCTCCTCCTTACTCTAGATTGCTCAAATTTACCCTTGAAACATGCCTTATAACACGGAATGTTAAGCAAGGAGGCATCAAGTACCATTTTTTTGGTCTTTGGTATGATTGACCTGAGATTAGAACCCAGTCTCCCGGGCCATTGGCGAACACTCTACTACTAGGCCAATGAGCCGGTAATATACATGATTCTAAATCACCCCAAACATGTTGAAATGCCTTTAATATTATTCAGTCATTCATTTAATACATATGTTTTGAATTTCAGACATTGCATTAAGAAATCTGTGACAAATATTCCTATTTTGAATGTATTTCTGGTTGAGATATACTTAAAAATGTATTTCGTTAAAAACGGTAATTTCATCAATAATTCCATTATATCTATGAATTAAAGTCAAACAATTAGTCGGTTGGTGTTTGGGTTTTATGGCATATCAAGCTTGTTGGTTATTTAATGCTAGATCCCGTTTAAGTCTTGAAGACAGCACCCTACAAAGCAGCAGTTCACGGCCACATACCACCCATCATGAAAACTATCCAAGTTAGACCAACCAGACATGTAGGACACTGCTGGAGAAGTACAGACGAACTCATAAGTGACATAGTCCTGTGGAGCCCTTCACATGGACGAGCAAAGGCAGGAGGACCAGCTAGAACCGATATATAGCAGCTCTGTGCCGATACAAGATGTAGCCTTGAAGACCTACCGGGAGCGATATACGTTAGAGAAGGGTGACGGGAGAGGGCCAGGAAGATATATATATATATATATATATATATATGCATATATAATTTGTAAACTAATCATTTGTTGATAACATTTTAAAACGAGCACAGATTTAGGTAGTTTCAAATATTTTTTATCAAACACAAAAATTTCTATTTAATATTATTTATTTGCACTCAGTGAAGAGGTTTCAAGTATTGTTCACTCAAAAAGTTTTATTTGCACACAGTTAAATTAATTCAATTATTGTTAATTACTGCCGATAAATCAATTTTCGCACATAGTTAAACAGTTTAGAGCATTCCTATCTAACACGAATAAGTTTATTTAGGATTAATTCTTGATTTGCGCACAGTTAAATTGCTTCGAGTAGTTCTACCTAATACCTGTAATTTATTTGCACACAATTAAATGGTTCCACGAATCGCTATGAAACATTAACAATTTAAATTAACATCAGTCATTTGTTTGGAGACAGTAACATAGTTCTATTTGACCCCTAGATAGGACCCTAACAGTCACTACCATTCCAGGTCAGAGTGGATCTGGTTGTAATGGCAATGACCTTCCTTGGTGGTCCTCAGCTGGAGTTTCACCATTAGATAGATTGATGTCATATACAGGACACTCGTTGACGGGTCTTATCCCTCTAGAAAGATGAACTCGGCGTATTCTACAGCCCCAAGTGACTAGGCTTAGTAATTAATTACGAATACAGGCATATTTGTGACATCATTCGCTCTTCTGTTCCTAGGTGCATATATTTAGGTGGAATAATGCATTTGCATGGAGATTCAAGCGTATCTAAATGAGTGTGTATATGTATAAGCGTAGATTATACATATGTACATGAATGTATATATATATATATATATATATATATATATGTAAGTGCGTGCCAATATGAATGAGTGTGTGTGATCAGAGGTAGAATATATGTATGTATATGTATTGTAACAGTGTTGGGTTTCACTAATTCTCTTTGTGGGTTTGTGGCAAACCAACTGCGATATAATTTGGACAGTGCTCAATATCTATTATATCATCATATTTACACAACCCCTCCGCTCGGGCAGGATATGACAATTTTTAAGCGGAGTTTAACAGGTTTGAATACAGAGTTTTCCTTCTCCTACACTAGTTGCCTCAGCAACCTATTTACCCATAGCTGGAGGGAGAATAATTGGATTCATACCTTTCCCAAAGGTATTAGTGCTATGTGAAATGCAATCAGTCTCGTCCAGGATTTGAACTCGTATCGCCATGTCCATTTCCTGCGACGATAACCATTACACCATTATATCATAATGATAAATAAATATAGATTAGATTTATATATTTAATGTCATGGAAGTTTGTTTGCGACCTTACGTATCATGAAATTTTACAAACAACAATCATCAGGCTGATAACGAAAGGAAATGAAAAAATCGAAAAAATCGAAAAATACAGTCGAAAATCGTGTACAAATCTTTATGTGTGCTTGTTTGTAGGGAATTATAGTTGCATAATGTTGTGTGTGGATATGTAAGTGGTGTTTAGTGTTTGTATGTGAAGATACATACGCAGCGCTAGAGACTTGAGGTTGTTTACCGGATAAGAGAAAGCAGTTGTAGCAAACTTTGCTACTGTAGAGCCGAGAAAAAATTCTTTACTTAGTTCTACATGTACTAGTATGCATATTAGTGGAGGTGATTATAACTGAGGAACAAAACATCATCAATGAATTTCGAAGAAAATAAAAAAAAGTTATGATTTGCTGGCGTAAATAGGTGAGTGTAGTATGGTAGGCCAGAGTCACAGTATATATCATGGTGTAGGGATATGTTGTATTGAAATATACTATGGAATATTGTACAGCATTGGTATTTTATGCTGGGATGAGATTTGAATTAGATTAAAATGATAATTTGTTTTGGTTATAATGGGTTGACTGGTAGACAAATTCACCTACCTGGGAAGCAGTGTCTCATCAAACGAAAAGGACATCGACATGCGGCTAACGAAGGTATGGACAGCTATCGATAAGCTATCGATCATATGGAAATCAAACCTGACCGATAAAATGAAACGCAGTTTCTTCCAGGCAGCGGTCGTGTCGATACTTCTGTATGGATGCACTACATGGACACTAACAAAACGGCTGAAGAAGAAGCTAGACGGCAATTACACAAGAATGTTGCGAGCAATATTGATAAGTCCTGGCGACAACAATCCACAAGGTACCAACTATACGGCCACTTGCCTCCCACCACAAAAACTATCCAAGCTAGACGAACCAGATACGCAGGACACTACTGGAGAAGCAGAGACGAGCTCATAAGTGATTTACTCCTATGGACCCCCACATATGGCCGAGCAAAAGCAGGACGACCAGCTAGAAGATACATACAGCAGCTCTGTGAGGATCAGGGATGTAGCACTGAAGACCTGCCAGAGGCGATGAATGATAGGGGAAAGTGGCGAGAGAGGGTCAGGGATATCCGTGCTAACGGCACGACATGATGATGATGATAATGTGTTGATGAGTTGCTATAAATATATGCATGAGTGCGAGTCTATGGGTATGAGAGTGTATGATCAGTGGTAGAATATATGTATGTGTATGTATATATATGCAAGTGAGTGCGATCTTAAGTCCAAGAGTGTGTAGGATCAGAGTTATCATATACGTATGTATATGTATGTATGTGCATGTGTGTGGAGGTGCCCGTGGTGTAATGGTTATCGTCGTAGGAATTGAACACGACGATACGAGTTCAAATCCTGGACGAGACTGATTGCATTTCATATTGCAATAATACCCTTGGGAAAGGTATGAATCCAATTATTCTCCCTCCAGCTATGGGTAAATAGTAGGACAGATTAGATTCTTCAGCGTTGGTGAGGCAACTAGTCTAGGAGAAGGAAAACTCTGAATTCAAACCTGTTAAACTCCGCTTAAAAATTGACCTTGTGTCATATCCTGCCCAGGTTGGTAAATATGATATGCATGTGTGTGCGAGCCTATCTGCATGAGTATGAGTGATGACAGGTAGTATATATATATATATATATATATATATATATATATATATATATGGATGCACATGAATTTTTGTGATTACATAAACAAATACACATACAGAAACACAAACACTTACAGACACACACATATATATTTATTTATTATGAAGATTTGATATAAATTAACTCCTATTGGTTGATATGCCATAAAAACCAACCAACCAGCCAACCAACTAATACAGCAGAGTAATCTTTGTGAAAAGTTCAAACAATTCGTTTAAAAGCAAAAATATTTACTTACAAACGCTTTGCTTAAAATTGTATATATATATATATATATATATGTATAAACATGATTTTGCATTATCTCTGAAGGGTTGATATTTCCATTAAACAAAATAAACAGGCGATCAGCTAAAAATTGACCCTGTGTTACATCCTTATGTACACGATTTTATAACCCTAGGTATAAAATATCCCAAGACAGTTTGACAGGCCACTAAAATCAATCAATCAATCAATCGGATTTTTTTGTTAACATCAGGATAAACAGCAAGTTCTACCCATGAGGCATTGGAGATGACGAAACAAGCCACTAGCCTAGATCTGATCTGAAACAGACGAAAGTAAAATTTGTTATCAATTAATTACCTGCAAAGAGAGAGAAAATCACCACAACTTGTTTTTTCTCGGCTCCACTCCCAGAGTGCATTGCGTGTACTAGTTCCACGTCTTCACATACAGACTGTGTGTATAACATGACACTCCGATCTGTGTTTTCTCTCTCTCTCTCTCTCTCTCTCTCTTTCTTTCTTTCTCCCTCTGGTACTTCTAATATTTACTTTAGCCTCATTTTCATTTCTCATTTCCGAGTGTATTCTGAACCCTGTGCTTGAATGGGGACGTATTTGCTGGAGACAGACAGAAATATACTCTCACCGTGACGCTTACATGTTACCCCTATCACTCCTCCTTTCATCTTGTAACATCCGTTCTCTGTGTTTAGATTCGAGAAGAACAAGACACCATTGTCAATTTGTTCACTATTTACAGCCAAACAAGAGTTCTTGTTTGGTGCATAGAATAATGGGACAAACAGGTGCTTGATTCAATGATTCAGACATATATTAGCCCTGTTAGTGGGGCTTAGAATATGCTGACTGTATTCCCTACAGTGGGGTAAGACTCCCAATAAAGAATAAATGTACTAGATATGACAGTAAACGGCATATGAAAGGGCATGTCCTTAGTTCTGGAGATGTGGGGTGTATGGGAGTACCTCTACAATGCCATTACTCCAAGGTACACTCTGATTTCCAGTAATGGTTCCTATTAGGGTCCAATCTATTGGACAATTAGATTTTTTTGCAAATTATTTGTATTAGATAAAAATACTTTAATGCGTGGGGAAAAACCTCTAGACAAACAAGACAATATTTCGATATGAATTAACAGTGTATGTGATTTTTACCTCTAGTCCTAGAATACTCCTGACGTGTTGATGTGTCGATAAAATTAGTTAAAGTTCTATCTATGAGTCAAAGAGATTTGTTAAAAATTATTTGATAGATCTACTTGTGAAATGTGACATCTTAAGAAACATTCATAAAATCTAAACGTGGACATATGATGAACACAATTCCCTTACAGGTTGATATGCCATTAAAATCTATCAATCAATCAAGATATGAGCTTGGGATGCATTGTTTAGGATAATTTTTCATAATTCTTAGTCGGCAGCAATTATCAGATTGGAATACTTATAATGTCCGATTTTAGAGTCAATAGGTGTTTCAATATACATGGGACCCATATGACTGCTAATGACTCTATTAATAATAATGTAGTGTTACTTTTTTGTTTCAAATTTGAAAATTGTATACACTAACAGCAATTAGTCCTCGATCACAATGCCTTGGACAAGAGAGGAAAAATATTTTGTGTCACAACTTATTTGGAGACAAAATCATTCAAAACTATCAAAATAGTGTAACCCATTGATATGATAATGATTTATTATTGAGACAAAAATTCAAAAAAAGAATGCATGTCCTGGAAGCTGGTATGATAACAATTAAATAAAACAATAATGTGATGACTCTAGCTTCCTAGAAAAGCATTTCATCGCTTAATAGACAAATATATTCCATACTTTAAAATTTATTGAGGTTTTTGTGCAAAAGATGAGAGCAACTCGTATTGAAACTCTTGTTTTGATGTCAACTAAAGACCATTCAGATGACTCAATCATGTCCTAAACGAGTAGTTACCAGAAGAAGCAATACCTGAGAAACATGGAGGATGAAGCAATTTTTCCTAACGAAGAAGCCCTATTTCTGGAGTTCTTGGTAGTGTGGGTTACTCTTTATCCTCGGGACCACTCTCGATCGGAAAGGTGAGAAAGAGATCTTAAAGTCAATTGAGCTGTGTGGAGACGGACATTATTTCGATGAAGGGTGACTCCCTTTCAGGTGACGGAAGAGGGAATTTTTAATCCAAAGCTGTTATCAAATAACGAAGTTGTTTACAGAAGAGATCAGACGTGGTTGTTTAATAATTGTTTAACGGTACGTAATGGGCAATTTCTTGAAATCAAACCATACACCCAACCTGATCTATTGTCCATGAGGTCTAACTCTTGGTTGCAGAGCGGGTTTGTTAATCCGCTGACGACTGCACTTAAAGTTTTTGTATATGATCCAATTCTCCACACCAGTAACACGCCCGTCCAAAAAAATTTGATTTGATTTGACAGTGTTGAGTAAGCAATGGCATACATAGGGTGATTTTAGAATCAATTGAACGGTTGACCACAAAAGAAGAGTTTAAACACGATTCTTTTATTTTTTTTTACATCAAAACCTCAATAATTTTAAAACATGGAATCTATCAGTCTCTTGAGAGAAGAAATGATGTTATAAGAAGCAAAGGAGGTTATGTTATGGATTAAAAATGTGTATAGACATAATTTTTTTTTCATTTATAATGTATACAAGAAAATCGAAAATTACATTCGTTTCAAGTGGTCATACATCCCTGTGAATATATTGTACCTATCATCAGCATTTGATCGCTGTGTTGGTAGGGCTTCTAATACGCTGGTTGTATCCTCAGCAGAAGGGTATATACCGTAAAACAAAAACCCAACCAACTGGCTTCAGATTCAGGGGTATTCAACAATCTAAGTATCGGTCATTGCTGTTGAACTCTGGAGATCTTTCCATCAAACTCCGGTATCTTCCTTAGAATCATTATCATCACGACAATTTACAATATTTGTTTCAGTTTGGTTTGGTTTGTTGGGTTATATGGCGTATCAACCTTTGTAGGTTATTTAACGCCAAATCCATTTTTATGTAAATAAACTGTTTTATTTAAAACAATTCAATTTAGCATAAGTACACAGTTTAATTGTCAAAACATTTCCATTTCAAAGTATTCAAGTAGTTATATGTAACAATTCAGTTAAGTGTAAATACAATTTTAATGTCGAAAAACAGTTCTATTTGAAATAATTCAGTTAAGCATAAGCACGCAGTTTAAATGTAAGTACGGTTTAATTGTCAAAAACATTTCTATTTCAAGCTATTCAGTTTAATCAAACAATTCAATTTAGCATAAGTATCCTGTTAGGTCTATTTAACCCATAGATAGGGTCCTATCAGGTGCTACCACTCCGGGCCAGAGTGAACCTGGGAGCGATGGTAATGAAGGGGTACTCCGCAATCCCCAAAGCTCTAGCTCTGCTGGAACCTCACCATCAGATTGTTTAGTGTCATATTAGGACGCTCGTTAGGGGTGTCTTACCCTTCTGCAGAGGTGCTGTCAGTGTATTCTACAGCCCCAGCCGACTGGGCAAGAGGATTGTGCAAGAAATCAAAAATTTACTAAATGAATACGAGATACAAATGAATCAACAAATGTCAACCGGAAAGCCAGATTTAGAGTTAATAATCAAGAAATAAAGAACTTATTATCCGTTGGATTTTGCTGTTCTACTGGATAACATACCGAAAATGAAATAAAGTGAGAAAAAAAAACAACAGACAAATTACTGGATCTTGCCAGAGGACCGGAAAAGCAGTCGAAAAAAGAATGAACGTTAATACCAATAAAAGATGTCGGAACTGGAAATTAGAGGAAGTATTGACATCATACAGACATCAACATTTGTTATATTTCGCAAAACGTTCATAATGTCCATAACGCACATAGATAACATAGGAATCTCGAAACACAAAAACACTTACGACTCCTTAGTTCAGGTACAAAACTTTTTATTACCTTTGAGTTAAAAGGTTTTTCGACATAAGGAGAGAGATACACAGCCTTTCTATGCTGACTTTTCCCCCTACCCCAAAACCACGTGCGGCACCCGCCGCAAGACCTCGGCGAACCCCGAAAGTCAACCGTCTTCTTCCGAGGCACTGACTTTTCTCAAATCTCAGCCCACCTTCCGGTGCGTGACATCTCTCACATCTCATGGTCCTATTTCCTATCTGGGGTTTTATTTTGACATTTGTGAATGACGCGTCCTCCCCGCACGCGTGTGAACTCCTGCACTCATGTTGCACCTAACTAACCCATGTGCTAAGCGAAAGGATCTCAGCCTAACTAAACCGAAAGGCAAGATATATAAAACGAAATCCCTCGGCCATTATATTACACATTGTTAAGGTCGACTTGAATACTAAGGTTACATATCGACCTTTCATCGCCGATCATTGTAATTTCGTAAACAAGATATTGCACCTGTTTCTTGGGGTAACTAAGGTACAGTGAAAATGATTCACGTGAATTAAACGAGAAGGAAAAATGTGTGGGTGTCTAGAAAATACATATTACAGAAGTTTTTAAGGCCCAGAGAGTCAGTCAGTTAGGAGAGAACCGGTTAGTCAAGTTAACAAGACCCGTCGTCTTGGGCGCCAGCTGGGAGGGGAAGCGTCGGCCACCGAATTGAGAAGCACGAAGAAGAAAGGTTCTGAAATATGTATCTCTACGTGAGTTAAGAAGAGATGGTGTAAATCTGAAGATACGGCGTAAACCCAAGCAGTTACTGACTGACTTTGAAATACGTTTGTCCCAACGTGGTGTCAACCATAGCACTCAACTCTTTGTCTCTGTCTCTGTCTCTGTCTCATACACACAACCATCACGACTTTTCGGATAAAGGAGTTTATATTTTTATACACTAGTGGTGTTTTCACCTTTCTCCCCTTGAATACACTACTGATAGGGATCCTGAGGACCAAAAACACTTCCTGTCATTAACACCAGTGAAAGACCATCGCAGACGCTAATATGGAAAACGTTCACAGAATATAAATCAGGCGATTAAGATCATCTTGGTAGAATGGTCACCCAGTCGGCTGGGGCTGTAGAATACACTGAATAGTTCTCTTCAGAGGGGTAAGAACCCCAACGAATGTCCGGATTTGACACTGAACATTCTGAGGGTGAGATTCCAGTAATGCTGGAGCTTTGGGGAATGCAGTGTACCCCTTCATTGTCATCTCTGGCCTGGAGTACTAGAACCCGACTGTATCTTACCTTTGGGTTAAACAGAACTAAACTGTGTGCTTATGCTTAACTGAATTGTTTGAAATAGAACTGTTCAATGTATAAAATGGATTTGGCATTAAATAATCTACAATGGTCGATATGCCATAAAACCCAACCCAACCAAATCATATATATTTAATATACATGTATCCACAGGACATGGAACCAAATAACCTACAATGGTTGATATGCCATAAAACCAAACCAAACCTCTATGAGTGAATTAAAAGATTGCAGATAAAATTTCCTTCGTTCTTCCTTGTCTGGTTTTCTGACTGGGATCGGGTATTCTCTTTGAATATATGCATATAGAGGACTTAGCAGTAAATAACCTACAATGGTTGATATGTCATAAAACCCAACCAAACCAAATCATATATATTTATTATATATATGTATAAACAGTATTCGGCATTATATAACTTACAATGGTTGATATGCCATAAAACCCCAGCAAACCAAATAATATATATTTAATATATATGTATAAAAGGATTTAGCGGTAAATAGCCTACAATTTTTTATATGCCACTAAACGAAACTAAACCAAATCATATATGTTTAATATGTATATATAAAGAGGATTTGGTATTTTATAACTTGCAATGGTTGAAACGCCATGAAACCAAACCAAACCAAATCATATATATTTAATATGTATGTATAAAGAGGATTTGGCGTTAAATAACCTGCAATGGTTGATATGCCATAAAACAAACCAAACATTGTTAGAGTTGTTCACGTTTTTGTAATGCTATCAGTCATGTTAATCATATGAATCGGTCATTTGAATCATTTAACTTTATTAATCCCTTCATGTTCTCTGAAAATAAGCCAGAAAAATACAAAAAATTAGATTAAAAAAGGTGCAATAAATATTAGAGAGTCTTTGTAGATGATCGATTTACGTGCTGGACTTTGGTATATTTGTAAGTATTACACTCACTTTTGGACTAATGCCCTTTGGAAAGTTTTGAGCTCACTTATCCCCACTACAAAATAGTATCACTGCTGTTCTTCAACAACGATGGGCTTGATATTAAATAACCCACGAAGGCTGATATGTTACTAAACAAATATACGATTAAACAAAGAAATAAAAGCAACAAAAATGACGCTTCTAAGATGATTGCTCACCACAACTTCATTTTCCACACGGAACGGAAGAAATAAATAATGAAAAAAGAAGGAAAGAAAGAGGAAACAGAAAACAGGAAAAAAAATTTCATGCAGAGAAATAACTTAATTAGAAACAAGAAAGAAAGAAAGACTAAAAGACGCGAAGAAATTGATGGTTTGGTTTCTTTGTTTAATGGCATATCAACCTTTGTAGGTTATTTAATGCCAAAGCCATTCTCCTAGAAGAAGCGTAGTGGTACTATTTAACACATAGCTGGGAGGATAAGGGAGTTCATACCTTTCCCAAGGGTATTTGTCCGAAAGTGAACGTAATAACGCGACTGGAGTACGAACTCGCTTACTATGATTCCGCAGTCCATCGCTTTAACCGTTACAGCACGAGGACATCCCCAGTAAAAATTGAGGAAAAGGATAAAATAGATTTTGGAAAAGAAAGAAAGAATAGAAAGAGACAAAAAAACAAATGTATTTCGTCTTTTTTCGCTGGCGTTTTTGACATTAAATATTCAAATTGATAATTTTTATGTGTGCTATGTATTTATTCGATTGAGTCATAAATAATTTCTGTTTTAGTAAAATATTATTTTTTCATGAATAATTTAACAATGAAGTAATTTCAATCAATAGGATATTCGTCTTTATTTTCAATCACCTCTTGCCATTTATAAGGTAGTGCAAGTAAAATTCACCTGATTTTTAACTCAAGATGTTTTCCCTGAACGTTTTCACCAGATCTTCTTGAGAAATTTTTTTGTCATTCAGAGAATTGTGTAGAGAAGTAAACAGATGGAAATCCCAGGTTGCAAGTCGGATAAATATGTTGGAGAGGGTAGAACAGACTAGACTATATCAAATATTTTCCCTTGCATGATTCTAGTGGAATTTGGCTCAAACAGTTATATATAACAATTTAGTTTAGTGTAAGCACAGTTTCAATGTCAAAAACAGTTCAATTTCAAACAATTCAGTCTAAATGTAAGTACAGTTTAATTGTGAAAAACATTTCTATTTCTTGCTATTCAGTTTAGTCAAGCAGTTCTAATTCAGTTCATTCAGTTTAATATAAGAACAGATTTTGTTTTCACACTGTAAAATTTCAAAAAAGTTCTATGTTAAACAATTCAGTTTAGTGTAAATACAGTTTCAATGTCAAAAAACAGTTCCATTTCAAATAATTCAGTTTAGCATAAGCACGCAGTTTAAATGCAAGCATGGTTTCAGTTTAGCATAAGCACGCAGTATAAATGTAAGTACGGTTTGATTGTCAAAAACTTTTCTATTTCAAGCCATTCTGTTTAGCATAAGTATGCCGATAGTTCTATTTAATCCATAGATAAGACCCTATCAGGTGCTACCACGCCGGGACAGAGTGGACCTGGGAGCAATGGCAATGAAAGGGTGCTCCGTATCCTCCAAAGCTCCGGCATTACTGGAACCTCATTCAGATTGTTTAGTGTCATATCTAGGACACTCATTGTGGTGGTCTTACCCCTCTGCAGAGGTACAGTCAGTGTATTCTACAGCCCCAGTCGACTGGGTAAGAAGTCTGAAGAGCATCCTTGTCGAGGTTCATCTCTTATTGATGCACTGCTTGAACAAAACTTTGAAAACAAGTTTTGGAATTGGCGGTCAGTAATGCTACTTTGACCGTAAGTATTAGAAATATTCTTTGCTGCTTCTGTCGAGTTTTTGATATTTTAAAACTCCAACTACATTACATGTTTAATATACCCTTTCATGGGCCTAAGATCATAGATTAAATTATAATGTGCATTATTTCATTGTTATGTAAAAATCACTGATGAAGGCATTCTCGAGGTAGAAAATTTCTAATTACGTTTTAAACTTTGGCAGTTTAAGTGGCTTTCAAAGAACGGAAATTATTGATGACTCAACTAAATTTTAAGATATACGTCAATTGTTTGATTTAGTGTTTAGTCTGATATGTTTATTTATCATGAAATATATTAAATATTCTGCTTCCTGTGTTGTCATAATTGTTGTAATGAATGAGTAACAGGAAATAAAATTGATTAAAAGAGTCAGGTTATTTTTTTTCGTTCAGAAATTTAAAAAAAAAACAATAAAAAAAACGAAAAATTTGTGATTTGAAACGTTTGGTCACCTATATGATTAGCAACTATTTATTTGAAAGAAAAACTAAAATATAAAAAAAAAAGTGTAATGAAAATGAATTGAAAGTACACTAATTCTAAAGACATCGTCACGAACTTCATTAAATTTTGTTATCTTCTATGAACAGAATACATATGTGGTGCATTCAATACGTTTCCAGACTTTTTTTTACAGGCATTTAAAATTGTCGCAGACACTTGAAAATTCAGTATGTTATTGCTATATACCTTATGAGATGACTGACTAATTTTTATGATTTCAGGTTCAAAGGAACAGCTACAGCAGCAATTGGAATACATCCTACTAAAGCCTGATTGTCACAGCTGGTGAATTTCAAAAATGCAATCTCGACGTGAGGACAATTTAGAAGAACGATATGCGATAAAATTCCGTTGAAAACTTGGAAAAAATGGCACAGAAACGTATGGAATGTTTCAGACTGCTTTTCGACCATCTTACATTAATCGAGCCTAATTTTTTGAGTGGCATAAGAGATTCAAGGAAGGCAGGGAGTCTGTGAGGGATGACGAAAGGTATGGGAGGAGAAAGGAAGTCAATACACCACAGCTAATTGGCCAAAGGGTTAGGCTTAGGGTTTCTACGTTCAGCGAGAGATTCCGTCGGAAGAGACTAGCACTCTTCAAATAAGGTCAGTGGCATTTCCAGCAGGACAATGCACCATTCCACAACTCCATCTTTGTCACAGATTATTTGACCAAGATGGGTATCAAGACAGTTCCTCACCTTCCCTATAGTGCAAACTTTGCTCCCTTTGACTTTTGCTTATTCCTTAAGCTCAGAGGCTGTCGTTATGAGACAATTGAGATGATGAAAGAAGCTGTCACGAATGTCATTGACACAATCACATAAGAGGACTTCCATGGGGCCTCCCAGAAGTTGCTGGAACGGTAGAACAAGTGCATTGCAACCGGAGGAGATTATCTCGAAGGGGACTAGAGTTTCATGCGTGTACTATCAATACAAGTGCCCATACGAAAAAAGTCTGAAAACTTATTTAATGATCCTCGTATATATATATATATGTATACATGTGTGGGTGTGTGTTGTACTCCCTACATAACGGACTCGCCGTCCTCCATAAATACACGTCAACGAGAGCATTAGATGGTGTTAACAATAAGATATATAGGTATATGTTTGTTTAATGTCTGTGTAAATAAATATAATCTACATTTTGTAATATATATATATATATATATATATATATATATATATATATATATACAAAGCTATGTAACGAATTGAGCAACCCGGTAAAAATATAAACAAACGAAATTTATAATGCGTTATAATGGCCGAGCTGACATAGGTCATCTGGTGGCTGAGCAGTAAGATACTTAGTATCGCAGGTTACTTGAATATATATGTTTTTCTATCAAACTTTTTTTGTTCCCCGTGTCTTTCTTTTGACAGAATCACAACACTTACGACGATATCTCTTTCCAGAATGTTAGCCACATCACCACGGAGATTCCCCTCAACATCTTTCTTTTTTAATTTTGGCAACATATAATTGCTTCTTATCCTCATCATCATCCGAAAATCCATGGACGCACTACTTGGACGCTAACTATACGGCTGGAGAAGAAGCTAGACGGTTACAACAGAAGAATGTTGCGAGCAATATTAAACAACACCCCTCAAAACACCAACTATACGGCCACCTTCCTCACATCACGAAAACTATCCAAGTTATACGAACCAGGCACGCAGGACACTGCTGGGGGAGCAGGGACGAGCTCATAAGTGATGTACTCCTATGGATCCCCACATATGGCCGGGCTAAAGCAGGGGGACCAGCTCGAACATACATACAGCAGTGTGTGATGATACGGGATGTAGCCCAGAAGACCTGCCAGAGGCGATGAACGATAGGTAGAAGTGGCGAGAGAGGGTCCGGGATATCCGTGCTGGCGGCACGACATGATGATGATGATTTAAAGCTGATTTAGCCAGCTTTTCTTCTTTTTCTCCTCCTTCTTCTTCTGAGTTCTCAGTTAAAACGTATTTTGAAGGCAATCTGTTTTCGTTTCATTCAGATAAATTTACGATCTTACCAACAGATATAAAAAAATGATATGCGACCCACGTGTGAGTTCAATCAATGATTAACAAAAGCTTATAAGTGAAAGTAAATACAAATGTCGTGGGAAATAGCAGGTACGAAATATAATGATTTATAAATCTTCTTAATGTCATCGAGTACAATTTAAAGAAGGGCAGGTTTAATTGAAAATATCTTAAGAGAAATTTGGAGGTAAACAAAATGCTCCAAACTAGACACTAAGAGCGCGTAAATATAGGAACTGCCTTACACACTTTCTGTATGTATCGGTTAGCAGGGCGAATCTAATCAGCCAATGCTATTAGTTTCGATTCTCATTCAGTGGATTCTACCAAACTAAAAAAAAAAAAAGAAAAGAAAAACTATCTTCTATCTTTTTAAAAATGAGTTGTTATCATATGTATTATTAATGTCTCGAACTATTATCCTTTTTTAGGTTATTATACTCACAACGTTGCGACCGCTGTACACTGCGGCCTTCTTCAGGTGCCTTTGTTGTAGTTTGTGTCCTGATTCATCTCAGTTTATGTACATTTTCTCTTTTACCATAAAACCAAAAGAAAAGTTTAGTCAATGACTCTAAGTGGGTTTACCTCTGTTGTTTGTTAAAGAACTTTTCTTAATGACTGCTACTTGGTGAGAATATAGCAATATCATAGCAACATAACCTATCGTAAAAAAAGGCGAGAAAAGCACAGTCTCTTTACTCAAGTTAGAACACTGTATTCAATATGGTAAGCTTAATTTCTTATATATATATTATATATGAGGTGTGCTTAGTGTAAAGGTCATCGTCGTAGATATTAGAATCAGCGATAAGGGTTCAAATTCTTGACTAGGTTGTATCATTCGCATCGCGCTTATATCCTGTTCTTGTCTTCAAGTAGTGTTCTTTACCATTGCCATGTCAACCAATCAACTAATAAGAGAAAATGGTTTCACTCAAAAGGAGGGGAGCAAGAAATTGAGGATATCATGAATGTAGACTTCGCTGGTAATCAAGTGTTTCACGAAAAAAGCACCTGCCCAAGCTGAATCTCTCGAGCAAGCACCAGGACGTAACGAACCCGTCAGGAACTCAGATAAAACCGAGTCGACGTGTTGTAAACAAAATGGAGCCAACTACACTTTAAATTGCAAGCCACAAAAATTAGTTAACACATTCACATACGTCGACAGCAATATCTTATCAACAAAAAGGGATTTCAATATACAAACAGGAAACCTAAGATCTGTTAGAGACAGGTTTTAGACTATATGGAGATTTGATTCATCTGATTCGTTTAGTGTGATTAGGTTTTATGGCATATCAACCATTGAGGTTATTTTATACTAAATCCTTTCTATACATATATATTAAATATATACGATTTGGTATGGTTGGAATTTATGGTATAGCACCCATTGGGGTTTATTCAATGCCAAATTTTATTTGTACATATACATCAGATATATGATGTGATTTGGTTGGGTTTTATTGTTGGTTATTTAATGCCAATTCCTTTCTCTCTCTTTCTCTCTCTCTCTCTATATATATATATAATTATTTTGGTTAGGTTTCACGACATATAAACTATGGTAGGCTATTTAATACCAAATTCTGTTGATACATATATATATATATATACATATATATTATTTGTAAACGCATTTTGATAACTTTCTTAAACGAGCCTGAGCTCTTTTTTGCACCCAGTTAAATGCTTTCAAGTATTGCTATATAATAGACAGTTTAACATAATTATTTATTTGCTTACACTTTGTTCTCTTTGACCCATAGATAAGACCCTATCTGCTGCTACCACTCCGAGACAGAGTGGACCTGGGAGCAAAAAAGCAGCTGTATGTCCACCTGCCTCCCATTTCACAAACAATTCAAATAAGACATATAACATATGTGCGGCACTGCTGGAAAAGGAAGGACGAACTTATTCTTTTAAAAATTCCTGCACATAGACTTAAAAGTGTTGGCTGATCAACAAATGATTACATACATTAATTTACTTATCTTTTGGCTAACCATTACACCACCCGAAGCACCTGACTCGAGATTATATCGTAATATACTAAGTTTTTTACTTATGTTATGAATTTAGATCCTGGGGATAGTCAAATTCATATTTTACTCATAAATATTAACCTTCTCTCTCTCTCTCTCTCTCTCTCTCACCCCCTTTTTTTATTTATCTCGCAATGTACCATACCCATGATACGGATATGCGAAATGTACATAGATTGTTTATAGCATATATACATAGAACATAGGAATCTCGAAACACGAAAAACACTTACGACTTCTTAGTTCAGGTACGAAACCTTTTATTACATTTGAGTTAAAGGTTTCGACATAAGGAGAGAGATGCACAATCTTTCTTTGATGGCTTTTCCATCTGCCCCCACCAACACGTGTGACACCCGCCATAAGGCCACTGGCCCGGCTTCAGCGAGCAAGCGAAAGCCAACCGTCTTCTCCCGAGGCAGAACTCAACTCAACTCAACTCACTGACTTTTTCAAATCTCCCAAAATCCTCTGCGCGCTTCCGGTGCATGACGCCATTTGCAGTCCCTATGCCCGTTTCCCATCTTGGGCTATTGTGACATCTCTGAGAGACACGTACGCTCCGCGCGTGCGCGTGAACATCTACGTTAATGTTGCACCTAAGTAACCCATGCACTGAGCCGAAAGGTTCTCAGCCTAACAAAACCCAAAGACATAAAACGAAATCCCTCGGCCATTATATTACAGCAAACCAGCAGAAGTAGACTAGAAGTCCGAACAGTGGAATTCGGGTCAAGAGTGCGCGCTGACCGATTGACAGTCGAGTTTTCCTAAGATGGGTATATGAACTGGCTTGCAGCCCCTAGCAACAAGCGGCCCATTTGAAGGCTGAATGCCGATTGGCCAAGAAACCCACGTGATGGGAGGCAGCGGGAAGGTTGAATCTGTAAAGAGGAAAAATCAGACAAGTCAGTTGGCCAAGAGATCCTCTAGCAGACACACGTGTCTGTGATGCAAAGAGTAAACTGCCTTCCCACCCAGGCCAGCTCATATGGGAAGATTAAAACGTCACCAGAAAAAGATAAGAAATGCCTGACTATTCTGTTTGTCGACAAACCACGAAAAAAAAAAAAAAAGAGAACAATTAACGATTCGAAGTAATACCAAGAAAGAAAGAAAGAAACAAACAAACAAACAAACAAAAGAAAGAAAGAAAGAAAGAAAGAAAGAAAAATTAACGGTCGGTGAAACGCGACACCAGAAAAAAAGAAAGAGAGAGACATATAGGTATAAAAGAGATAAAAGAAAAGGAGAGAGAGAAGTAAGATAAGCTTTCATTTTAATTTTGTTTTTTGCTTACCCTGTTCCTACCGCACACAAAGCACATAAAAAAAATTTTGTCCACGTTACAAGAAAAATTCTAGGTGAACTGTCCCCAAATTGTTAAAAAAAAACATTTTAATTTTTGTCGCTAAGACTATTTTATTTCGCATACATACATTTATTTAGGGGGGATTGATAATAAAATCATTTATATTCTAAATTGAGCATATCGAGTTGTCTTCATTTTCGGCTTTTACGAAAATCTCGGAGTCAGTATTCCCTGTTCGCTTGCTGTTGAATGATATCCCGAAAAAAAAATATTGTCCGACCTATTATTAGCAATACGCTTGGCGTTGTCCGGGCGATTAGCGTAGATAAAAGGCTCGAGACTTAAACCTTGTCACCTTCGCCGACAGTAAACTAGTCGAAGAAGTTTCATGACACTTAGATGTGGCCAAAAACCGAATAGATGGGACAGTCAGTGACACTCCAACTCTCTCGTGTAGGGTTACTTGTCTCTCTTGCTAAACATTACATCACCCGAGGTGCTCGACTCAAGACTATATATTCTCTTCACAAAACAAAATGATTTTGATGTGACAATAAATTTGCTTCATATTTTAGGTTTACAAGTTAGCATCTAAATAAGAATAAAATGAAGAATAACAAAAAATTGAAGTAAATGCAGAAAACTTGACAGAATAATTCTTTATTTATTGCGGATTTTTTGTCCTCATCTTGGTAGTGTTGTGTGTTGTTGTTGTTGTTTTTTTATTTATTTATTTATTTATTTATTTATTCGGGGCCCGTGGCGCAACGGATAGCGGCGTTGAGTCTCTACGGTTCCAAGTGAGCATTGTCAGAAGCCGTCCAGAGGTTTACGTGGTCAGAAACGTGGTGCGATAGACAACAACTATGGAAGGCAGTAATTACTGGGGATACGGTTACAAGACTCAGCATTCCTATCCGAGGTCGCGGTAAAATCCCCTGAAGAAGGCCAGAGGTGTAATTTGGTCGAAACATAGTGAAAGAAGAAAAAAAACAAAACAACACACAACACTACTAAGATGAGGACAAAAAGTCCGCAATAAATAAAAAATTAATTCTCAGATTAAGAAGCCTCATCTCAAAATGATTCCAATTAAAGACAGAATAATTCTTGATTAGGAAAAACAAATTATGTCTTACATTTTCCTTTACTCTTTGAGCATTTAATTACTTTTTCATTAAACCTGATTTTGGTTATTTTTACAACTGTAAGTAACAGTAGAGAGGTGCCCGTTGTGAAGGGGTTATCGTCGTAGGAAATGGACACAACGACATGAGTTCAAATCCTGGACGAGACTGATTGCATTTCACAAAGCACTAATACTCTTTGGAAAGGTATAAATCCAATTATTATCCCTCCAGTTATGAGTAAATAGTAGGGCAGACTGAATTCTTCAGCTTTGGTGAGGCAACTAGTCTATGAGAAAGAAAACTCTGACTTCAAACTTGTTAAACTCCGCGTAAAAATTGACCTTATGTCAAGAATCTAAACCTTAAAAGCCCAAAAAAGATAAATCCAATCCACTTCATAAAAAAAAAGGATATCCAGTGTTTGATACTAAACTGCCGTCAGTAGAGAGACTTTAATTCTGAAACTATAGGAAGTATTGAGTACTCCAAGGTCTCTTCTAGTCCTGAGTTGTTTTACAATTTAGTGTCCTATTAACGGATCAAACAGATCTAGTTTAAGATTGTATTTGCTTGGAATGTGGTAAAAAACTCTTGAGAATCATTTACAAAATGGATGTAAATATGAACGTACAAGGAAAGACATTCCCAATCCTCGAGGCAGATAATACGTGGAGCATACGATAAGTTTCCAGACTTTTTTGTATGGGCACGTTTATTGATAGTACACACATGAAACTCTAGTCCACTTCAAAGTAATCTCCTCCGGTTGCAATGCACTTGTTGTACCCTTCCAACAACCTCTAGAAGGCCCCATGGAAGTCCTCTTGTGTGAGCGTGTCACTGTCCTTCGTCACAGCCTCTTTCATCTCCTCAATTGTCACATAACGAGTCTCTGAGCTTAGGGAATAAGGAAAAGTCACAGGGACCCAGGTCTGGACTATTGGGAGGGTAAGGAACTTTCTTGATGCCCGTCTTGGTCAAATAGTTTGTGGCAAGGATGGAGTCATGGAATGGTGCATTGTCCTGCTGGAAATGCCACTGGGCCAATTTGAGGAGTGCTGGCGTCTTCCCTAGGAATCTCTTCTTAAACTCCCTGAAAACCTCAACATAATAACCCTAACCCTAAGCCTAACCCTTTGACCAATCAACTCTGGTGTATTGACTTCCTTACTCCTCCCACACCTCTCATCATCCCTCACAGACTGCCTTCCTTTAATCTATTATGCCACTCAAAAACCGAAGCATGATTCATGCTAGATGGTCGAAAAGTAGTCTGAAGCATTCCATACGTTTCTGTGGCATTTTTTCCAAGTTTAAAACATAATTTTATTGCATATCGTTCTTCTAAAGTCTCCTGACGTCCAGATTGCATTCTTGAAATTCACCCGCTGTGACAATCAGGCTTTGGTAAGGTGTATTCCAATTCCTGTTGTAGAGTCTACGACAATTTTAAATGTCTGTACAAAAAAAGGGTGGAAACTTATTGAATGCACCACGTAAGCCTAGAAAGATCTAGTTTGGTTTCACATATCAACCCTTGAAGTTTATTTAATACCAAATCCTCTTTATACATACATATTAAATATAGATGATTTGATTTGTTTGTGTTTTATGGCCTATCAACCATGGTAGGTTATTTGATGCAAAATCTTTCTTATACATACATATTAAATATATATGATTTGGTTGTGTTGTACTTCATGGCATATCAACCATTATAAAATCGCTCTTAATGAGTGTCTTGGATATGTCACTAAACAATCTGATAGTGAGTTTCCAGTAATGCTGGGGTTTGGGGAATGTGGAGTACCCCTTTATTACCATTTCTCCTGGGTCCACTCTGGCCCAGAGTGGTAGCACCTAATAGGATCCTATCTATGGGTCAAATAAAATTAAACTGCGTACTTAAACCAAACTGAATTGCTTGAAAAAGAACAGTTTTGACATTCAAAATACATACTAATGCTAAACTGAATTGTTTGAAATGGAACTTGTTTTGCATACTAAACTGAATTATTTGAAATGGAACTGTTTCTGTATGCTAAACTGAATAATTTGAAATGGAACTGTTTTTACATTGCAACTGTATTTACGCAAAACTGAATTGTTTGAAATAGAACTGTTTTATCATTTAACGATGTGTAAACAAACTATACTGACACTAAACTAAATTGTTTTAAATATAACTGTTTGACTAAGCTGAATAGTTTGAAATTGAAATGCTATTGATAATCAAATTGTGTACTGAATTGTTTGAAATAGAACTGTTTATTTGTATAAAAATGGATTTAGCATAAAATAACTTACAAATGTTGATATGCCATAAATAAACAAACAAAAACATGAGAATTAAAGGACAGCAAAAAAATCGAGAAATCATATTCATTTATTTAACCTAAAATAATAATAACAAATTAGAGGGACACTCAAATATATATATATATATATATATATATATATATATGTGTGTGTGTGTGTGTGTGTGTGTGTGTGTGTGTGTGTGTGTGTGTGTGTGTGTGTGTTAGCAGGATCTGGAAATAAGTTACCGTCGTAGTTTGATATGCCATTTAAGAAATCTTCAAGTCAAAAACAGAGTAAAAGAATGTTTCAAAGATAAAGAAAAAACAAATTACAGACAAATCTCCATGAAAACAAAATGAAATCTGAATTCAATAGCAGAAATGATTATATATATATATATATATATATATATATATATATATATATATATATATATATATATATATATATAATGGATTAATCTGCCGTTTGCATGCGTAAGGTAAGAAAAAGTGTTGAAGTGCTGCCAAAGGGCTGAGTTCTTGGAGAAAGTTTCTGAGAATTTGGCAGACATCCCATTAAATAAAAGAACTCAGAAGACCAGGCAACAAAACTGGAACCTTTTCAATCCACTTAAAAGTTCTAATCTCACGACTGGTCAGTTAACTAAGAAAATACTCTCTGCTTTCTGATAGTAAATGCTTTTCAACTGGCCGAAAAAAAAATTACGTACAAACATCTTCGTTTAAAATCAACAAAAGAAGATAATTATATTTAAGTGCGTTAAAACTTCAAAGTCACACAGAATCCGTGGGTTATTTAATACCAAAGCCATTGTTATAGAAGAACAAAAAGGGGTATAATTTAACCTATAGTTAAAGACGGATAAATGGTGGGGTCATACTTTTCTTAAGGATATTTGTCTGAATGTGAAAGTTTTAGCGCAGCCGCATTTCGAACTCGTCCACTACAATATATCAATCAAGATCGTTAGCCACGGTACTTCCCTCTTAATTGTATCTGAAAATTTAAAAAATCAGGAAATAGAGATTTTAAATCAACCAAAATTTAAAAAAAAGATATGACGATGTAGCTCGCCACCTCATCAAAAAGAACAGGATAACAGCTGCTTCAACCAGTAAAAAATTGATGAAATAAATGTGTTGAATGCCAAGTTTGGCTTAGTTTGGTTTGCTTGTATGGCAAATAAAACATTTAATGCCAAAGCTGTTTTATACATATATTAAATATATGATTTCTGAACACACTTTGAATATAACATTTTAAACAAGTCTGTTCTCGTTTTCCTTTTGCACCAAGTTAAATGTTTCACATAATTTCAAACAATTCAGTTGAGCATAATTAGAGTATTTTGTTTACACGTAGTTCATCATCATCATCATCATCATGTCGTGCCGCCAGCACAGATATCTTTGACCCTCTCTCACCATTTCTCCCTATCATTCATCGCCTCTAGCAGGTCTTCAGGGATACAACCCGTATCCTCACAGAGTTGCTGTATGTATGTTCGAGCTGGTCGTCCTGCATTTGAACGGCCATATGTGGGGGTCCATGAACCAGACACACATAGTTACTCATTGGTTCAAATGCATTTTTTTTTATTTAAATGTGTTAGAACTAATTTGTTTGCATAGATAAATGTAAAAACAGTTCTTTTTCAATCAATTCAGTGTAGCATGTCAATAAAGTTAAATGATTCTAAGTATTATTTTGTAACACTCACAATACAATTAACATCAGTCATTTGTTTAGACACTTTTAAATGATCAAACAATTGTATTTCAAGCTATTCAATTTAGCATAGATACAGTTTTTTGTTTACGCACCGGAAAATGTAAAAACAGTTAATTTCAAACAATTTCGTTTAGAGTAATTACACAGTTAACTCTATTTGATCTATAAATAGTATTTTATCAGTGCAACCCCTCTGGGACTGAGTGGACCCGAGAGCAATGGTAATAAAGAGATAGTCCGCATCCCCTAAAGCTCCAGCATTACTGAAACCTCACCATCAGATTGTTTCGTGTCATATCACGACACTCATGAGGGGAGTCTTATCCCTATACAGAAATGCTTTTAGTGTATTCAGCAACCGCAGCCGATTGGGCAATTGAGTGCTAAGGAGGCTTGAAAAAACATTATTTCATTCATTGTTCGTATCTGTATACAGACTTAATACTTTTTTAGAACACCTCGTAGAAATGATTCTTAAATCCCTAAGATTTACTGCAAATTATTTTTCATAGAATAATCGAAAGAATTTGAAGGTTCATGGTGTTACATAGCCATACATGAATATGTGAAATGTACATAGAATGTAGTCTATCCATAGCTGCCAAAATCTACAATGCCCTACTACGAAACCGAATAGAACCCAAAATCGACAACATACTTAGAAAAAATCAAAATGGCTTCCGAAGAAATAGATCCACGACCTCACAAATATTAACCATCCGCAGAATCCTTGAAGGTGTACGGGCAAAGAACCTACAAGCGACATTAATATTTGTCGACTTTACCAAGGCTTTCGACTCCATTCACAGAGGAAAGATGGAACAAATCCTACTAGCGTACGGCATACCTAAAGAAACCGTAGCGGCAATAACGAGTCTCTATAGAAACACTAAAGTAAAAGTACGATCACCGGATGGAGACACAGAATACTTTGACATTGTAGCAGGAGTACTACAAGGGGACACGCTGGCCCCGTACCTCTTTATCATTTGTCTAGACTACGTACTTAGAACATCGATTGACAAAATCAAAGAGAATGGCTTCGAACTGACGAAGAAAAGAAGCAGAAGATACCCCGCAACAACAATTACCGATGCCGACTACGCCGATGACATAGCGATACTGGCAAATACACCTGACCAAGCCGAAACACTTCTGCATAGTTTGGAACGAGCAGCAGCAAGCATAGGCCTCTATGTTAATGCACACAAAACGGAATATATGTGCTATAACCAAACGGGGGACATCTCCACTCTAGAAGGAACCCCACTTAAACTAGTAGACAAATTCACGTACCTAGGAGGCAGCGTCGAATCAACCGAAAAGGACATCGAAACGAGGCTAACGAAAGCATGGACAGCTATCAATAGGCTATCGATTATATGGAAATCAGACCTAACCGATAAAATGAAACGCAGTTTCTGCCAGGCAGCGGTCACATCGATACTGCTACATGGATGCACTACATGGACGCTAAAAAAACGACTGGAGAAGAAGCTAGATAGCAATTACACAAGAATGCTGCGTGCAATCCTGAACAAGTCCTGGCAGCAACACCCCACAAGACACCAACTGTACGGCCACCTGCCCCCTATCACGAAAACTATTCAAGTTAGACGAACAAGACATGCAGGACACTGCTGGAGAAGTAGAGATGAACTCATAAGAGATGTACTCTTATGGATCCCCACACATGGCCGCGCAAAAGCAGGACAACCAGCTCGAACGTACATTCAGCAGCTATGTGAGGATACAGGATGTTGTCCTGAAGACCTACCTAGGGCGATGAACGATAGGGAGGAGTGGCGAGAGAGGGTCAGGGATATCCGTGCTACCTGCGCGATATGATGATGATGACATAGAATGTTCATAACTCATATATAGATAACATAGGAATCCCGAAACACAAAAACACTTACGATTTCTTGGTTCAGGTACGAAACTTTTTATTACCTTTGAGTTAAAAGGTTTTTCGACATGAAAGAAGAGAGACACAATCTTTCTATGCTGGCTTTTCCATCTGCCCACCACTATCACGCGCGACACCCACCGCAAGGCCCCGGCGAGCTCCGAAAGTCAACCGTCTTCTTCCGACGCTAAAACTCGACTCACTGACTTTTTCTCAAATCCTCAAAATCCTCCGCGCATGCTTCCGGTGCATGACGTCATTCACATTCCCCTGGTCATATTTTCTATCTGGGATTTTTATTTTGACATCTCTGAATGACACGTCCTACCTGCGTGCGCATGAACACCTGCGCTCATGTTACACCTAACTAACCCATGCGCTAAGCGAAAGGTTCTCAGCCTAACTAAACCGAAAGGCAAGATATATAAAACGAAATCCCTCGGCGATTATATTACAACGGCAACAGTTGAACGAATATTAATGCGAGTTTTAATATCATATATTTGAACATTTGTCTTTCTATTAGGCGTTGGGTTTTATGGTATATTGTTTCAACTGCGTTGAATTTAGGATAGGTGCCTAGGGGTTGACTTGGTAACCCACAGTCATAACACAAATATAAGACGAACGCAAAATAGTTAAATAAAACAGAGGTTTGGAAATACTAACCTAAATTTATTTACAGGGAATGTATAGGGGACGAGGAGGTATACAAAGGTAAAAACAAAATAACGGTAACACTGGGATAGAAGGGGTGAAAGTAAAAATATGGGCTATAACCAACTTGAAATGTATTTTGGATTAATGTTTAGAAGATTATTCAAAGTCTTGCCAGCGAAAACAAACAATAAAACCTGAATAAAGGTTGAAATCAGCAAGAAAAAATGTTACCGGTAAGTTTCTTTGTCCCGGGAGAGATGCTCTGCCATGTCTTACTTTGTAGCCGGCGAGGTTCATTCTGACTCTAGCAGCAACAACAGGGTCAGCTGAGCAAAATTGTAATATAATTGCAGAGGGATTTTTTTTCATATTATCATTATTCGTTTTATATAACTTATCTTTCGGTTTAGTTAGGCAGAGAACCTTTCAGCTTAGTGCATGGGTTAGTTAGGTGCACACTCTGAGTGCAGCTGTTCACAGGCGCGAGGCGGATGTGACGATCAGAGATGTCCCAATAAAAACCCCAGATAGGAAATGCGACCGGGGACGTGAATGATGTCATTTCCGGAAGCGACGAGCTGATGATTTTGGCATTTGAAAAAAAGCAGTTAGTTGAGATTCGAGTCTAGAGAAAGGAAGTCGATTTTCGGAGCTCGCCGAGGCCAGACCAGTAGTTTGTGGCGGGGGCCGCCGTGGTGGGGTCTGATGGAAAAGTCAGCATAGAAAGAAATGGTGCAATGACAATGATGAGTACTCCACTTCCCCCGAAGCACCAAGGCTGGAGCCTCACAATCAGATTGTTTAATATCATATCCTGGAAACTTGTTGGATACGTTGGGTATCTTAACCCTAGGCAAGAGCTGCAGACGGTGTATTATACAGACACAGTCGACTGGGCTGATTTTTATTAGGGAATCAAGTGAAATAAAACTGAATTAATCTTAATGAAATTGTTCGTTTGTTCTTTATTACTGTTGTGGTCCGGAAAAAGGACACGGACTCGGGATTACGTGAAACAAGTACATTGAACGAGAGTATAAATACAATATAGGTAAAAGAGTGTTGAACGTCAGTCTGACTGCCTAAGTGTTAGGCTGGAGAGAACTTAATACCAAGATAAATATTCTCCCGGAATTCATAGTAATAGGAAGAGTTCATTATAGTCCGTAAGGTAGATACCATAACAATTACCGTTGACGATGATTGGTTTATTTTACGACACCTCAACCTTTCTTGCATTATTTAATGCCAAAGTCAGTCTTTTTTTAACAAAGCGGCAATACAATTTCAAGAAACTAACGATAATTTGCAAACAATTACAGAAATATTCTATGGTACATTCAAGATTTTAGAAAAGCTTTAAATAGAGCATACATATAAAGTTCTAAAAAAACCTTTTTTGGTCACGTCTCGTTCTTGCTTGCTAGTTACAGATTTCTCTGACGAGACGTGACTAAAAAAAGGTCCTTTTTTTAGAACATACAATATATGCTCTTCTTAAAGCTATTCTAAAGCAATTATATGTTTTTGTTATTGTTCTAATACAAATAAATTATTAACAGTTTTCTAGTTTCAAATAACTACCTAAAAATAATCATTTGCTTCTCACGCAAGTATATGACACCAGGCATTTTAAGAAAGTGATAACAATTCTCTTTAAACAAATATAACTTCAAATAACAGCTCTTAGTGGGGTCGCTTGTGGCGTTACGTCATCCAAAATGGACATGGTTACCCGCGTTTGAATCAAGAACACAGTTATTTGCACATCAAAAAACGCTAATCGTGAGAAAAGTGTCAATCAAACTATTCTCCTTCCATAGGTAAATAGTAGATTAGATTAGGGTCCTTAGAATTGTCATGGTAACCGGTCTGGTAGATGAAAAAGTCCGAATTCAAACCACCTAAAGAGTGAAGGGCTCCGCCACGCTACCTGAGTTAAGCCCCAACGCCCAACCCAAGGAACCAGACAAGTTTTTTTTTTCCTTTTTAGCCATTCTTCAATAGAGTCAATGGCACAAGGTGACAGTCAATTGCTTGCCTAAGCAATTATCAGAGTCAACATCACTTAGTCTGATGATCATATACACACCCAGTGAGGTTAACGTATATATATATATATATATATATAACTAGAAAAAAGAAAAGTCTTTGCATGAAAAGATTGCTTTATGCTTTTATAGCTAAGCAGTTATGAGAACTTTATTCAGGGGTGTCCTCGTCATGAAATGGTAAAAATCAATTATACTGCGGAATCGTTGTAAGCGAGTTCAAACTCTAGTTGCGCTATTACATTCACTTTCGGACAAATACCCTCCGGAAAGGTATGATCCCTCTTATCCTTCAAGTTAAGGATTAAATAGTACCACTGCTGTTCTTCTAGAAGGATGGATTTGGCGTTAAATAACCAAAGAAGGTTGATAAGCCATTAAACAAATAAAATAAAACAAGAGCTATATTTCTTTGAATCATGGATACTACATGTCCGTCACACCCGCCTAACTACATCCCTGACGTATATATATATATATAAATATCATGCTATATCTATAAATAAATACTAGCGCAATAATAGTCATATATAGATATATATATTACCTTCATCGTGCAGTATTTATTCATAGTAAAGTATAGTTGGCGATGGTAGTCGAGGGCCTCCAAAAGGCTCCCTATTCAATAGCTTCTACAACGAGGTGTAGGGGAGGGCAATACTCCTTTCCCTGGTTTGCTCCATTTTTCGCTTGATACGTACCTTATGCTGCTGAGTGCTAAGTAAGGAGTTATCAAGTACCAATTTTAAAGTCTTTGGTATGATGCGACCTGGGATAGAACCCAGGTCTCCCGGACCATTGGCGAACACTCTACCCACGGGGCCAATGAGCTGTCTCCTTTTTTTATTAATATAACAAACTACATTTTATATATATATATATATATATATATATATATATATATATATGGATGGAATACGTAAAATACAATATAAATTCCCGACGAATTGCATATTTATGGTTTGTTGCAAAAAAGTCTAAGTGAATCCAAAACGTACAACTGTCATAAACATTCCGCCACCTTGACAACGATTTGAAGAAAGTCATGAATAGTAAATTAAATTCAAGAAAGAATCATGATCAATCGATTATTTAAAGATCGTGCCAAAGTTTGCAAATGAAAAGCCCCTAACTACGCCAGTTCACAGGGCGGCTGCGCGAATAACTGCGGCTTTGTCTTTTCGGCAATAAAAACGACAATAGGAGCAAACCAGCAGCAATCATGACTTCATTCACAAGCAGAGGAATCTTTGAGAGAGCATCCTCGGTCTTTAGGATGACAAAAGGGCTTCTGATTTTTTCTTTCAACACCGGAAGGGCCTTGTTAAGAAAGTTTGCCGTGGGACGGGGGTAAACGAGCGAAAAAGGAGAGTTGTCTCCCTTTTCTGCCAGTTCTAACCGGAAGTTCAGCGCTTTCGAAATTTGAAACACCCCCCCTCTCTCTCTCTCTCTCTTGTTTAATTCTATTATCTCTCTTTTTCCTGTTTCTCCATTTCTCTTTTCTGGATCCACGCAATTTGTTCCTCTTTTATTTTACCCCCCTCCTTTCCTGGCTTAATGTCTGCAGGCGACAATCAGTGCAATGCAGGCGAAATTTCACGTAGTGTCGTATGGTCGGGGTGAAAATGTGTTGGGAGATTTTCTAAAAGTCATCAGACAATGCTGCGGGCGATGCCATTCTGAGGGTACCAATCCAGAAGTCTTGTGAGTGTTAGGAGGAGGGAGACAGTTGGAGAAGAAAAAAGTTCAGAGGGAAATAGTAGGATAGATAGATAGATAGATAAGAATCTTTTGATAAAAGAAAAGGGAGAGGGTAATTAAGAAAGAAAGAAAGAAAGAAAGAAAGAAAGAAACGGAGAAGGTATAGTGTGAAAAATGGAAGGAAGGAAAATGTGGAGGTGAATGCAAAAGAAAGAAAGAAACAAACAAACAGAGGAAATATAAAATGAGTAATGGACGAAGGAAAAATGAGAGAGTGAAAGAAAGAAAGAAAGAAAGAAAGAAAGAAAGAAAGAAAGAAAGAATGCATGCTGTGAAATGGATAAAGGGAAAATGAGGGGGCGAGAGAAGAAGAAGAAGAAGTAGAAGAAAAAGTAAATAGGTCAAAAAAGGAAGCCAGAGATCTGAAAGCAAAAAAAAAAAAAAAAAAAAAGAGTCGAAAGAAAGAAAAAAAAGATCAAAAGGAAAGACATAAAAAAAGCTGTTACGAAAGAAAACGTAAGCAAAGGACAAAAACTGAAAGAAGTTTAAGCAAAAAAAGAAAAATGATGAAAAAAAAGACAGACCTTAAAGGAGAAAAGTGTAATCTAAAAGTGAAATCGCTTGAAAGTTAAAACGAAGGTATATAAAAAAATATTAAATATCTTAGAAAGAAGAGGCACTTTTAAAGAAGAACAAAAGATGTTAAGATATAAAAAAAAGGGAAGAAAATTATCAATGAAAAAAGAAAATTAGATGGAAGAACTGGAAGAAGGAATCTGAATAAAAGAATAAAATAAAGCAAAAGAATAAAAGAAGAGACGAGATTTTTTAATAAAAAAAAAGAAAACAAGAAATTGAAGGAAAAAAACTGAACAGGGAAAGAAGAAAAATAATTGAAAGAAAAAAAAAATTTAAATGCAAAGAAATAAAACGTAAAAAACTAAGGTAAAAGAAAGAAGGAATAAAATAACTAATTAAAAAAAAGGAAGAAATACAATATACAAAGCAAATTATGATATACAGGATGAATACAAAAGTCTGAATAAAATTGGTTTCCAAATGTGTACTCAGTTTCAAGTTTTAAAAAGAATATGAAGAGGAAAAAAGAATGAATAAGTTGAGTATGAAAAAGTTCAATAAAAACCACTATAAGGACTAACGATATCTAAGCGAGAATAGATAAGACGCAACAAAACAGCAGATATAGGTGATGTATGAGAAAGAGAGGAAACGATCAATTACATAATTAGCGAATGCAGCAAATTAGCCCAGAAAGAATATAAGACTAGGCGTGACTGGGTAGGCAAAGTGATCCACTGGCAATTGTGCAAGAAGTTGAGATATAACCATACGAACAAATGGTATGTGCACAACACGGAAGCTATCCTACAGAATGAGACACATAAACTACTTCGGGGATTTTGAGATACCAACGGATCACCGAATCTTGTCCAGACGACTAGACCTTATAATAATCAACAAAAAAAGAGAAGTTGCAAAATTGTGACAATGCTGTCCCGGCTGTCTACAGAGTAAAATTGAAAGAAAGCGAAAAGATGGATAAGTACTTGGACCTTTTTAGGGAATTGGAAAAGCTATGGAACATAAAAATGACGATGATACCAATTGTAATTGGTGCTCTTGGTACAGTCACCAGAGGATTAGTTCAAGGACCGGGGGACTTGGAAATAAGAGAACGAGAGGGGACCATCCAAACAACTGCATTATTGAGATCGGTCAGAATACTGAGAAGAGTCCTGGATACTTGAGGAGAATTTTATCGCTTAAACTCTTGTGAGGAACCATCAGCTAACGCTGGTGTGAAAAACTCTCAAAAGAAAACAAATAATAATAATAATTCACACGACAAAACCTGACTAAGAAAATGAAACCCTAATAGAGAAGCTGATCTCTCCTGAGAGCTGCACAAAACAAAGCCCTAAGAACCAACTATATCAAAGCGAGAATAGATAAACAACAAATTTAGGTTATGTGATGATAGAGACGAAACCATCAATCATATAATAAGCGATTGCAGCAAATTAGCACTGAAGGAGTATAAGACTAGACACGACTGGTCGGGCAAGATGAATCACTGGGAATTATGCAAAAAATTAAAATTTGACCATACGAACAAATGGTATATGCTCAGCCTAGCATCTGTCCAAGAAAATGACGCACATGAACTCCTATGGGAGTGTGATATACAAACGGATCACCTAATTTCGGCCAGAAGACCAGGCCTTTTAATAATAAACAGCAAAAAAGAGAACTTGCAAAATTGTGGGCTTTGCTGTCCCAGCTAACAACAGAATAAAACTGAAAGAAATGGAAAAGAAGGATACGTATCTGGACCTTGCTAGGGAATTGAAAAAACTAAGAAACATAAAGTTGACAATTATACCAGATGTGATTGTTGCTTTAGGTACAGTCACTAAAGGATTATTAAAGAGACTGGAGGATTTGGAAATAAGAGGACGACTTGGGGAGACTCGCTGTTACTGAAACTCCAGAGAAAGACCATCAGCTAAAACTGATGTGAAAAATTCTCAAGAAGTAGATAATAATCATAAAAATAATAATAATAATAATAATAATAATAATAATAATTATTATTATTATTATTATTATTATTATTATTATTATTATTATTATTATGTACAGTCACCAAAAAACTAGCCCAAGGATTGGGGGACTTGGAAATAACGGGACGGGTGGAGAGTGTCCAAACTACAGAATACTTGGGATCAGCCAGAATACTGAGAAGAGTCCTGGAGACTTGAGAAGTTTTGTTGTTACTCAAACTCCAGTGGTGAAAAACTCTCAAAGTGTAAAATAATAATAATAATAATAATAATATACATGGGGGTTGTTTTTATTGTTATTTTATCATTATTATTATTATTATTATTATTATTATTTTAGGAGGAAGAGTGAGATGATGAGGAAGAAGAAAATCATCATCATCAGCAACAACAACAACAACAACAGGCGGAGAAAGCTGGAAGATAAAGATGAAAAAAATCGAAAGCCGAGGCAGACGTGACAGAGAAGAAGAAGAAGAAGAAGAAGAAGAAGAAGAAGAAGAAGAAGAAGAAGAAGAAGAAGAAGAAGAAGAAGAACAAGAAGAACAAGAACAAGAACAAGAACAAGTACAAGAACAAGAACAAGAAGAAGAACAACAACAACGTATAAAAAAGGAAGAGAAAGAAATATAATGAGAATTCAACGGGGTACATTTAACCATAAAAAATAAGAAAAACTAAAGATAGAAAAAAAAATTAGGAAAAGGCATTTGGAAAGAATAAGAAAATATATTTAAAAAGAAAAGATAAAAATAAAGAAAATAATAATTATAATAATAATAATAATAATAATAATAATAATAATAATAATAATAATAATAATAATAATAATAATAATAAAAACTTATAAGTTAAAAATGGGAAAGGAAGAAAAGAAAAACAGATTTAAAGGTGTGTATAAAACAGATGCAAATAATAAAAAAAAGAAGAAAAAAAAGAAAACGAAATGTAATCAAGGGAGACAACTCCCAAAAAACATCTTAAGGCCTTTTTATGCATACATAATTTGGTCTATAAAATTTCCCTCTTTCATTTTATGAATATTTACCGAAAGTTGGTTATTTATTAGAAAATAAGCAATAAAAAATAAATACAGCATTTTTTCCTACATAAATATGGAAAAGTCTAAATCCACGAAATAAACTGGTTGGAAAGAAATAAATAGTTGTAAATTTTATTCTCGGACTTGTTCTAACTTTTCATCGTTGCTTGTTTTCATAATTACAATTCAGATGCTGGATCTTTCAGTCTTCCTTCAGGTGGAAAAAAAAATTGTATATCGATTAGAAGAGGATTTCAACTGCAGGTACTTTTATATTTACAAAAATTATACAGGCTATCTACAAAAGAAAGGCACAATCTCAAAAACGTGTTCTAAGAATAACTATTTAAGGTATTGACAATCACGATACACAATTTGGTAGAGAATCATTTAAAGTCCTAGAGAACGAATTACATCGCAACCATTTAGATCTATCATGAAAGCTAGCTTTATCTTCAAAATGTTTAATATCTATCTATATCGGCCTTTTCTCTCTCTGTCTCTCTGTCTGTCTCTCTCTCTGTCTATATATCAGTCTATCTATGTATCAGTATATATGATTATGCTGAAGTTAATATGTTCCTCTCTCCCCCCTTCTCTCTCTCTCTCTCTTTTTCTCTCTCCCCTCCCGTTTGTGAATTGTTATTGAAATTCGAAACTGAGCTTGCAGCTTAAGTTTACTCACTCTTTCTTCATCTCTCTCTCTCTCTCTCTCTCTCTCTCTCTCTCTCTCTGTCTATACATCAGTCTATCTATGTATCTGTATATATGGCTACGTTTATTATCTACCCACTTCGATCCCCATTCCCCTTCTCTCTCTCTCTCTCTATATATATATATATATATATATATATATATATCAGTCTATCTATGTATCAGTATATATGGCTACGTTTATTATCTACCCACTTCGATCCCCATTCCCCTTCTCTCTCTCTCTCTCTCTCTCTCTATATATATATATATATATATATATATATATATATATATATCAGTCTATCTATGTATCAGTATATATAGTTATGCTTAAGTTAATATGTTCCTCTCTCCCCCCTTCTCTCCCTCTCTTTCTCTCTGTCTCCCCCCTCGTTTGTGATTTGTTATTGAAATTCGAAACTGAGCTTGCAGCTTAAGTTTACTCATTCTTTCTTCATCTCTCTCCCCCCCTCTCTCTCTCTCTCTCTGTCTTTAACTATTAATCTATCACAGATTCGTTATATCAAACTCTCTTTCTCCTTTTCAGTTTCACTCTGTCTCCCACGGTGTCAGTCTATCTATTTTTCACCCCCAACTCCCACCTCTCTCTCTCTCTCTCTCTCTCTCTCTCTCTCTCTCTCATCGTTTGTGAATTGTTATTGCATTTCGAAACTGAGCTTGCAGCTTAATTTTCTCACTCTTTCTTCGTCTCTCTCTTTCTCCAAATCCATCAACTTAGGGCAAGTCACTGTGCTGCAGTAGCTAACGAGCGGTTCTGTGACATCGGAGTAAGTAAGTTCATAATCCTGTCGTGCTATTCCGTCCTCTTTTGGACTAATACATTTGGGAGAGGTATAAATTCTCTCCTCCTCATCCAGATATCGGTTAAATATTATCACTGTGGCTCTTCTAAAAGGATGGCTTTGTCATTAAATAGCCTAAGAAGGTTATAATGCTATTAAACAAAGAAAAGTAATCAAGTCTGTCTGTCTATCTATCAATCTATCTACTATTCAACGTTTTTAAACTTGCTAAATATCTTGCAGGCCAAGTGTTCTCTCTATTTCTCCTTTCCTCTTCCTTACTCTCTTTCTTTCTCTCTCTGTCTCCGTCTGTGTGTGTCTCTCTCTCTCTCTCTGTCACACTCTCGATCCACAGACAGACTGTTTCGTTCTATCAGAACTCTTCAGTGTGGCTAGACACGCAGGACGCTCGAAGCCGGGATCGAAACCCGTCTAACTTTACGTTAGACTAAGTTTCAGACCTTTCGGCCACTTTCTCTTTATCTCTCTGTTTATCTTTCTGTCTCTGTCTCTTTCTCCCCCTTTCTTCATGGTTTTTAAAATGTTACGGAGTTTCGGAACTCGGGTTGCAGCTAAAGTTTTCTTTCTTTCTTTCTTTCTTTCTTTCTTTCTTTCTTCGTCTCTCTATCCCCATATCCTTATGTGAGTGGCAAAAGTTCATAAACATCTCAGTCAAATATTCATATATGTATGTGGCTGCGTGTGTATGTCTCAGACTAAAATAAGAGCCAAAGCTTAGTATCTTTCTCGAGGCAACACACTATTACTTTTTGTAAAATTCAGATTTTTGTCTAAATTTCTGTGTCGGAGAAACCTATAAAAAGGTATGTGAAGACCAAACCTCTCAAATCTGATTGAAGCTTAAAACTTTTTTTAAGAAACCTTGTGTGTGTGTGTGTGTGTGTGCAAGAGAAAGAGTGGGTTACCGTCACATGATTTCATGAAAAGTGCTTCCGGGCTACTAAGTTCAAACTCCTCATTATATTAAAACTTGAAGAAGAAGATCTAGAAAGCTTATTTAAAAATATTTATACACACACAGAGAGAGGCTTATATATATATATATATATATATATATATATATATATGTGTGTGTGTGTGTGTGTTTGTGTGTGTAAATTTACATATTTAACAGAAGTTTATCAAAGAAAATTCGAACTATTCTAATTTTCGCAATAAACACACACATTTACACACACACACACACACATGTGTGCGTGCGTGTTCGCGCACGCACATATATATTTCCTCTTTTTTCTTTTTTCGTTTCTTTTTTTATGAAATCGTACTTCAGTTTTCATTTCTTTATAATTTCGACGTTTATTCACATCATATGCTGGATATTACCAAAGAAAATATAACCCTTTTGCAAAACCTTCCCCCAGTAATAATTCTATTATCATTTTGACTGTAGGATTCTAAAATACGAAATCTCTTGTATTAAGGAACAGAAAAATTCGGGATTAACTCCTTTGGATGAGCTGGGGAGTCCACTTCCTTTTGAACAATCAAGACGTAAAACTTTTGGCTCCTTAAGTCAAGTGCCGATATAATCGGCGTGTATTCCTCGAACTGATTAGAAAACTCCTTAAGTGAGGAAGGAAGAACAAAAAACTATGAGTACGGTCTTGTAAATTATTTTTGTATATGCTAACATGTATTAAATGTCACATGAGTCAATTATTTGTTTTTATTTCTCAAACAATACAACTCTTATAAGTTGTTAGTTTAGATCACTTACAGAATATTATCAACAGAAAATATTTCCTGTATTTTTAGTAAAGTATATACGTGTAAGAAATTGAATCATATAAAATGAACTCCACGGTTCGACCGAAACGTAAATTAAAACTCGTCGTAATTCTTGAAGAAAAAGTTGGTAGATAAACTGAACAGTTATCAAAAAATTCATAACTTATTATTAATTGCATTATGTAAGTAAAGGGAACATTTCGTAGAAAAAGTTATATAGCAGGAACGTCAAATGGAAGAAACATTACGTAGAAAAGATATATACCACTACACCTTGCAAAAATTATGGAATTTGCACAATTAGATGTCAATGAAGTTTTCTTTAGTTACCTGTAAATAACAGCTACGACGCAGAAATATTTGTTTATAAATACTGAACGATCTGGTTTCTTTAGATCAAATTATTGAGATTAATGCCATAATTTTTTTCCAAGCAATCTAGAGAAAAATTATAATGAAATGACCTTACCAAGACAAAAAATGGAACGATTTTGATATTTTCATTCCTAAAACAAACAGCCGTAGAATCCTAAATATGCAAATCGGTCGAGAGTTCAAAGACAGTTCTGGAAGACATCAAAAAGTTCCTGGATATACCTAATTAATGAAATTTCTGATTATGGTCGACACTTTGTTTAAATTCTTCTCGATCATTTACAAGACAGATTTCAAAAACTAAGTCTATTAACCGATTGGATTTTTTGTTATTGAGTAATACATTTTTGGAACAAATAGCCTAATCAGATCAAAAACAACAAGAGTGTAAAAACATGAAATTGAATTGGATGATTTCAGAAATGATAGTACGAAATAGAATTTAAGAGGGAGATTTTGGAAACTATTGGATGAATTCATCATTCATCATCATCAACATGTCGTACCACTAGCTTGGATATCCCTGACCTTCTCTCGTCACCCCTCCCTATCATTAATCGCTTTTGGCAGGTCTTCAGGGCTACATCCCGTATCCTCACATAGCTGCTGTATGTATGTTCGAGCTGGTCGTCCTGCTTTTGCTTGGCCATATGCGGGGGTCCAAAGGAGTACATCACTGATGAGTTCGTCCTTACTTCTCCAGCAGTGTCCTGCGTGTCTGGCTCGTCTAACTTTGATAGTTTTCGTGATGGGAGGCAAGTGGCCGTACAGCTAGTGTCTTGTGGAGTGTTGCCGCTAGGACTTGTTCAATATTGCTCTCAACTTTCTTGTGTAATTGCCGTCTAGCTACTTCTTCAGCCGTTTAGTTTGCGTCCAAGTAGTGCATCCATATAGCAATATCGATACGACCGCTGCCTGGAAGAAACTGCACTTCATTTTATCGGTCAGGTCTGATTTCCATATGATCGAGAGACTATCGATAGCTGTCCATGATTTCGTTATTCGCGTGTCGATGTTTTTTCGGTTGATGAGGCGCTGCTTCCTAGGTAGGTGAATTCATCTACTAGTTTCAGAGAGGTTCCATCTAGTGTGGAAATGTCGCCTGTTTTGTGTGCATTGACATGGAGACCAATGCCTGCGGCGGCCCGTTCCACACTATGCAGTAGTGTTTCGGCTTGGTTAGGTGTATTCGCCAGTAACGCTATGTCATCGGCGTAGTCGGCGTCGGTAATTGTTTTTGTGGGGTACCTTCTGCTCCTTTTCTTTGTCAGCTCGATGCCATTTTCTCTGATTTTGTCGATCGACGTTCTAAGCACGTAGTCTAGACAGATGATAAAGAGGTACGGAGCTAGCGTGTCTCCTTGTTGTACTCCTGCAACAATGTCGAAGTATTCTGTGTCTCCATCTGATGAACGCACTTTCACTTTGGTGTTTCTGTACAGAATCGTGATTGCTGCTACGGTTTCTTTTGGTAGGCCGTATGCTAGTAGGATTTGATCCATCTTCCCTCTGTGTATGGAATCGAAAGCCTAGGTAAAATCGACAAATAGTAATGTCGCCTGTAGGTTTTTGCCCGTATGCCTTCAAGGATTCTACGGATGGTCAATATTTGGGAGGGTGTGGATGTATTTCTTCGGAAGCCATTTTGGTTTTTCCTACAGATGTTGTCTATTTTGGGTTCTATGCGGTTTCGTAGTAGGGCATTGTAGATTTTCGCTGCTATGGATGTAAGTGTTATGCCTCGGTACTGCTTGGCTAATCCGACGTCGCCCTTTTAAGGGAAAAGAAGGATGCATCCCTTCATCCATCTTTCTATTCTATTTTTATTGTAGACTGCGTTGCATTGTCGGAGCAGTATATCGTCGAACTGTCTGGTTTTCCATATTTCTGGGTGATCTCGTCAAGCCCTGCAGCTTTCCTATTTTTAATTTTTCTTAGAACCGAGTCGAGTTCTTCTTTGGTGAACGGGCCAAGTTTAATGTCTAATTGCTTACTGATAATTCTGGTGATCGGTTCATTCATTACTTTCGGTGGGTTTCCTAGTAGATTTTCGAAATGCTGTTTCCACAATTTTACTCTTTCTTGTTGGCTTGCAGCTTTCCATTTTGCTTTGACTATGCTCTTCCTTCTACTCACTTCGTTTATTGTTTGCCAGGGTATCCTAGATTGCCTATCTTCCACCGAGTCTCTAATCTTATCTATCTGATTTCGTATGTATTCCGTCTGTTCTTTTAGATATATGCCTGATAATTGATTGTGCCTTTTCTAGTTTTCGGGCATTAGTGTTTATTGGGTTCTTCCGATAGCTTTTGGAGGCAGTTTTCACGAGTGCACGTTTTTCTCTAACCGCTAACGTTTCCCAAGTGACTCTATATTTAGTTCTAGGTTTTGTTGGAATACACTTTGATGCTCTCTCGATGTGTACTTCAATAAAATTCTCATATTCGTCATTTGGTGTACCTTTTTCTGTCTTCTCTTGCAGTGTCTTGAATCTGTTTCTTAATTCTAATTCATATCTGTCTCTAATATCTTTGTTGTTAAGTAGGGCCCAGTCATAGTGCTTAGTGGTCGCTGTTCGTGTGGCGTTTTTTCGTAGGCTGAGTCGTATTTTGGCCGTGACTATTCGATGATCGGAGGACACACCCTCGAAAGAGGAGTAAGCACTATTTTTCCATTTCTTGTTAATAAAGACGTAGACTATCTGAGCTTTACTATTGTTCGCGTATGTGTAGGCTCCCTTTTTTGATAGTTTGTTTTGAGGCTTGTAAATCTATTTTCTATCATGAAATCAGAAGTTGTCCATTCCTATTTGACGTGTTGTGTATGCTGTATTTGTTGTTTCTGTTTTTCCCGATTTGGGCATTCATATCCCCGCCAATGACTAGCAGGTTGTGTTTCGGAATGCTAAGCACTAGTGGGGATAGCTCCTCATAGAATGTGACACGTTCGGTTTCTTCACTAACATTGGTAGGGCTGTAGCAGGAGATGATTGTTGCTTTGGGGTTGCCATTAAACATAGCAGCCATCATCCTAGGTTGTATTCTCTCAATGATATTCAGTGTTTTTAACGCTCTTGGTCCTATAAGCATTCCTACCCTTCCTACCGTGGCATTGACAGAGTTTTCCCATGCCGATACACTAGCTAGCGTCCATCCATTGCCAGTTTCGTGTTATTTGATATCTTCGGTGTGAGTGTATCGGTGTTCTTGTATACAGATTATGTCTATCTTATGTTCTACGGCCGATGCAGTTAGCTCTGGTAGTTGACCTATTCTATTTAGGGTTCTAACATCAAAATGTCGCTATTTGTATTGTTTGTTTGCATTTTAGTAGTTTTAGTTTGAGCTCTGTAGCTGATTTTTCGAACACTGAGACCAGGGCTCCAACCTCAGCAGAACGCGCCCCTTTTTTACCCGCGCGAAGAGCGATGAGGTTTATGTATGTGGTTTGAGTGTGGGTCATGGTTATCTTTCTATGGCTGCGTTTATTCTTATCTATAGAAGCCACTCTTATAGATGAGCAGCAGTAGTTCCCCGATCGAACTGACAATCCTGAGCGTTAAGCCACAAGACTCACACGTCCAGGAAAAGTTAGGCCTTGCGCATTCGCATACCTTCACGTCCATCATGCTGCTTCCCATGTGTACGTGTACAAAAAAAGAAAAAGAAAAAAAGGGGGTCCTTCTTTTACCTTAAGTTTTAACTTAAGTCCAGGACTAATGTATATTTAAAGAAATTTTTGGGTTTATTTTAACCTGTCATCCGATACTGGCCCTAATATGTGTTTTTATTTTATTTTATTTTTTTAAAATATTTTCATTTCTATTTTTTTTTTTAAGTAGAGGTGGCATTTCAAATTTGACTTGCGTTGCTTTGTTTTATTATTAACTGCTATGCGGGTGGGCAAACTGAGACTTCTAAGCTTTTAGAAAAGATTCAAAACCTGTTTGCTGTGGATACTAATACATTCGACAAGAGTAATATATTCAATTTGGATTTACTGCAAAACATGTCTTTACATTTAAAATATATTATATTCTTCATTTAAGAATACATAATACAGCGGAGATTTAAGACAGAACTATTTTAAATCAAATATATGCATTTTTTTGTAAATGAACAGTTTAGTAGAATAAATTTTACTGACCTCTTTGAAACACTTCTGGAAACGGATGACTTCCAATTTTGCCTTCCATTTTAACAAATGCTCACCGGAATTATTACTAATTTTACTAACATTTAAACTATTCCACTATCCTATTGGATGAATTACTTAACATAATTTCATCTGTACATAGTTAATGAAACAATAGTATATTTGCTCGGAGCAATTTTTTTTTTCAAAATTGATACGAGAATATAGCAAAAATGCAGACACCCAAAAATGCATACCAAACAAATAAACAAACAATCAATAATAATAATAATAATAATCGAAAATAATTCGAACTTGTAAGAAAGCTAATAAAGTTGATGGTGATACCAACCGTAATTGGTGTATCTGGATCGGTCCAAAAAGGCTTGGAAAAAACTGGAGGAATTGAAAATCAGAAAATGAATCGGGATCACCCAGTCCATGGCATTACTAATATCGGCTAGAATACTGAAAAGCGACTTGTAAAATTAAGGAGGCTTGCTGTTACTCAGATTCTAGAGAAAGCCTGCTAGTTAACGCTGGTGAGAAAATCTAATAATAATAATGATGATAAACCTAAAAATACTTGGGGATCTTGGAAGTTAACATCATCAAAGAAGTGGAGACGAGAGAAAAAATTAAGAATGAACATCTCCAGAGAATCAGAAAGCTACTCGAGACAAAACTATGTAGCAGAAACCTTATCAAAGGAACAATTACCGTGGCTGCTCACCTAGTAAGATATTCGGAACCATTCTTGAAATGGACCAGAGAAGAACGTGAACAAATGGACCAAAGAACAAAAACATTAATAACCATGCATAAGTCATTGCATCCCAGAGATGACGTTGACAGACTATAAGTATGATAAAAAAGAAGGCAGAAGAGGACTGCCAGCATTGAAGACAAAGTTGACGCATCAGTCCAACGATTTAAAGTATACATAAAAAAGTGCGGAGAAAGACTGATTACAGCCACCAGAAACAATACAGAAAGCACGAGGAACAGCAGAACGACAATAACCCGAAAACAAAAATAGGAAGAAAAACAACTCTCTGGATGTTTTAAGCGACTAATAAGCAAAATCTCCCTCAAAGAAACATGGACGTGACTAAGAAAAAGAAAGCCTTCAGACAGAAACTGAATTTCTCCTAGTAGCAGTACAAAACAACGGCATAAGAACCAATCGTATCAAAGCAAGTATAGATAAGATGCAGTAAATGTAGATATGTGGAGAGAGAGAGACGAAACAATCTACCACATAATAAGTGAATACAGCAAATTAAAGAGTATAAGACTAGACACGACTTGGTAGGCAAGGTTACCCGCTGGGAACTGCACAAGAAATTTACATTTGACAATACGAACAAATGGTATATGCACAACCCAGCATCTGTCCTGGAGAATGAGACGAACAAACTCCTCTGGGATTTTGAGATACAAACGGATCATCAGATATCGGCCAGACGACTGGACATTATAAAAAAGCAACAACAAAAAAAGAGAGAACTTACAGAATTGTGGAATTTGCTGTCCCGGCTGACAATTGAAAGAAAAAGAAAAGGATAAGTGCTAGGATCATGCAAGAGTATTTTAAAAACTGTGGAAAATGAAACTGACGTTTATACCAAATGTAACTGGTGCTCTTGGTACAATCACTAAAGGACTGGTACAAAGACTGGAGGACCTGGAAATAAGAGGATGAGTGGAGACCATTTAAACTACAGCATTATTGAGATCGGCCATAATACTGAGAAGAGTCCTGGAGACTTAAAAAAATTTGTTGTGACTCAAACTCCAGTGAGAGGCCATCATCTAAAACTGTGTTGAAAACCCTCAAGGAGTCAAATAATAATTTGAGCATAATTTAAAAATACTATATGCACAAAACATGACACGTAAAATTATCTGTTTGTTTTTTTTTAAGAAACGAACAGATGCCCTAATCTCGACCAGAAGAAAAGACCGAGCAATAATAAGCAAAAGTAGAGATCTTGCCGTATTGAGGACTTTTCGGCCCCAGCGAACAACAGAGTGAAAATTAAAGATAACGAAAAGAGGGAGAAGTTGGTGGACCTTGCCAAAGAATGAAAAAAGCTGTTGAACATTAGGGTGACGGTGAGACCAATTGTAATCGGTGTACTTGGCACGATCCTTAAAGGCTTGGAACAGTCTCCGAAAGTTTGGAAATGGGTCTAGAAAAGTTGGATATCGGAGGACAAATCGAGATCATCCAGACTAGCATTGTTGAGATCGGCTAAAATACTTAGTAGAGTTCTGAAGACCTGAGGAGACTTGCAGTCTCTTAAACTCCAGGGAACGACCACTAACTAAGGCTTGTGTGACAAACTTACTATAATAATACTAATGTGGTGATGGAGACGAAACCGTTAATCCCATAGTGATATAATGCAGCAAAATAACGTAAATAGAGGGTCAGATGAGACACAACTTCGTGGGGCAGGTAATTCACAGAAATATACGAACGAATGGTATATACGCAAACTAAAAACAATCTGAGAAAATGAGACGGATAAAATTCTGCGGGATTTGAGAGAGGAAGAGATCAATAAACCCCAGCCAGAAGACCAGATTTAGAAATTGCTACCAAACAAAACAAAAAAAAAGAACCTCTCGAATTTTGAACTTTGTTGTTCTTGGAGACCACTGAGTGAAAACTCAAATAAAACGAAAAGAGGTAAAGTGCTTAGACCTTGCCAGAGAACTAATAAAAATCTATGTAACATGAAATTTACAGAGGATAATTTGGAATCGGTGCGTTTGGAACGATCCTTAAAGGCTTGGTTACAGGACTGAAAGAGTTTGAAATCTGAGGATGAGAAGAAACCATCCACACTACAGCATTGCTGAGATCGGCCAGAATATTGAGAAGAGTCCTGGAGACTTGAAGAGATTGCAGTCACTTAGACTCCAGTAAAACTATCAGCTAATTCTGCCCCGAAAGACTCAAAGGAGCATAATAATAATAATAATAATAATATGTTATGCTAATAATGAAAAAGGGTATACGACAAATTGCAGAAGGAATAGAACTACGAAATCAAGGAAAAAACAGAACACGCGAAGAAAATAGAACTTACAAATATTTGGGAATATTAGAAGCAGACCACATCAATCAAGTGGAGATGAAACCAAAAAAAAAAAAAAAAAAATTAAAAATATCGCAGAGGAACAAGAAAACTACTCGAAATCAAACTACATACACTTAAATCTCATCAAAAGGACACAAATCTGGTTCTGCCCCCTTGTGAGATACTTGTAACCAATCTTATAGTGCAATTGAGGAGAACTTCAGAAAACAAGAAAATTCTTGACGATTCATAGCGCTTTACATCCCAGAGATGACGTTGACAGACCAAATGTGTCAGAAAAAGGAGAGGGGTGTCCTCGTGCTGAGTCTTATAACCGTATCCCTAGTAATTACTGCCTTCCATAGTTGTCTATCGCACCACGTATTTGACTTAGTAAACATCTTGCCGGGTTGCGTAGGAATTGAAACCGCTATCTTCTGACAACGCACACCTGGAACCGTAGAGACTCGACGCCTCTATCCACTGCGCCACGGGCCCTGAAGTCTCTAAGGCCAGAGGTGAAATTTGGCCAAAACGTAGTGAGAAAAAACAACAAAAAAAAATACCAAGATGAGGAGAAAAAGTCCACAATAAAAAAAAATAATTCTCAAATGGTAAATGCACAAACTAGAATCAGTCTTGGAGAATAAGACCAATAAAAATCTGTGGGATTTGAGATATAAACAGATCACAAAATCCTGACCAGAAGACCACACCTAGAAATGGTTAACAAACAAAAAAAAGAGAATCTTTCGAAGAGCGAACTTTGCTGCCCATAGAGACCGCAGATTGAAAATCAAAGAAAAGAAAAAGAAGTACAAGTACTTGGACCTTGCCTAAGGAGTAAAAAAGCTATGGAATATGAAGGTGATGGCGGATCATTTGTAATTGGTGCACTCAGAACTATCCGTAAAGGCTTGGTAATAGGGTTGAATGAGTTGTAAATCGGAGGACGAGTTGATTGAATTCACACTACAGTATTATTGAGATCAGGCAGAATACTGAAAATAATCCCGGAGTGTTGAGGAGCCTTACCGTCACTCAGACTCCAATGATAGTCCATCAGATAATGCTGGTGTGAAAACCTTGCAGTTATAAGGATTATGATATTTTGACCATACGAACAAATGGTATATCCACAACCCAGAATCTGTCCTGGAGAATGAGACGCACAAAATTCTCCGGGATTTTGAGATACAAACCGACCATCTAATCTTCGATAAACAACTAGGCCTAGTGATAGACAACAAAAAAGAGAACTTGCCGAATTTTGGAATTTTTTGTCCTAGAATACCACAGAGTAAAATTGGAAGAAAGTGAAAAGAAAAATAAGTACCTGGACCTTGCTAGGGAACTGAAAAAACTATTGAATGTGAATGACACGCTGATACCAACTGTGATTGATGCTCTCAGTACAATCATCAAAGGATTGGTACAGGGACTGAAAGGACTTGTATTGTATACAATACATATACATATATAATTCACAAGCGGACTCTGTTGTTTCAGATACGAACGGGTTTATTAATTTTTGACTTCGGTCCATGGCAAGATGAGGAGAGAGGCACATGCCTCAACAGTTGAAAACCTAAATCACGCCTCACTGGCAAAATACCCAGTTACATCTTTCAACGGTCAAGATCCAACTAACACCTCAACGGTAGAAAACTCAAGTCTCATCTTCAACGGTCGAAATCCAACTACAACTCTCAATGGCAGAATCTCAACACACTCTTTTTAAAATCCTCGATTCTCAGGACCATCTCTTCTGGGCATGACGTCATCCTCACTCCAGGCCCCATTTTCTGTCTGGGTGTTTATCATGACAAATGGTGATTGTCATATGCTTTACGCGAGAGCATAAACTGCACCAGTTGACTAAGCACCTGGACTGAGACCCAAATGGTTCAAAGCTTTAACAAACTGAATGATAAAATATAATTAACGAAAAATGATTAATATAAAAAAAAATTCCTTAATTATATAACACTTGGAAATAAAAGGACGAGTAGAGACTATAGTTAAGATGGGCCAGAGTTCTGAGAAGAGTATTGGAAACTTGAGGGTACTTGCTGTCACTCAAGCTCTAATGAGAAACCATTGGTGAACACGAGGGTGAAAAACTCAAAAAAGTAAAAAAAAGTTATAATTGAAACGAAACATGCCGTTTAAATCAATCAATCACTGAATTTGATTTCACGAAGAATTAAAAGTAATTCCAAAAACATGAATAAATCATAAGGATCCTGTGTCTGAAAAAAAGGTGTTGTGGTATTGGTATGACCTCTACCGCTCTCAGTACTCTAACCTCTAGGGATCTATTTAACTATATTTCTTCAAGCCTTTTATCGCAGATTAAACGATTTGGGGTAATTACGATTTCTCTGTCTGCTTTTTGTTCTTTCTATAGTGTCTATCTGCCTTTAAATTATTACTTAAAGCTTTGTTTTCTATTTACGACCTATTCCATTATCTGTTGCCAGTCCTTTTATTAAAGCATTTTCTCTACGAGTTGCCCGAAGCTTTCCACACACACACACACACACACACACACACACACACACACACACACACACACACTAGCATGTAGTGATAGGCGGTTTAGAATTCGCTACAGTTGGCAAAGAGCCAAAAATCTCTGGGTTCTTGCCAGTTTTCAAAAGCTCACCTGAAGAAGTCGGCGGAAGTGGTCAGAAGAAACGCAGAATAAATAACAACCTGCCTAATGCAAATGCTATACAAGACCAGGTCAGCCTCTCTTGAATTCTTTATGGTCGTATCAGGGTTCAAGGGAAGTTCACAGAAACATCACCCAAAACCAAATTCCAACCCTGATTACCACCCCTGCTCACCACCACAAATACCACACCACTACTACCGCCGCTGCCGGAGCAAAATTTTGAAATTACCCGGATATAGAATCTTAACTTTAAGGATTGTCTTCGTGCATTCATCGTTTTTAAAATGTTGCAATTAAATTTCGAAATTGAGCTTGAAGGCAAATTAACATCTCTCTCACTCTCTTTTTCTTTCTCTCTCTCTGTCTATGTCTTTGTATATATATATATATATATTCTTTTCTCGACCTTTTTTCCTCTTCTCTACCACTTTCGCTCTACATTCCACTCACATTTTTCTTTTTCTATCTATCTATCTATCTATCTAGCCGAGTTAGTTCATATCAATCCATGTATTCAAAGCTCTTGATTATCAATATATCTATTGATATCACTATGGACATAGTCGATCTCTTCCTCTCTCTCCCTCTCTCTCTCTCTCTCTCTTCTTTCTCTTTCTCTCTCACTCTCTTTCTCTCTCTCTCTCACACACTCTCTCTCTCTCTGTTTCTAGCTCTAAATTTCTCTCTCAGTTTGCTCATCTATGTATGTATGTATGTATGTATGTATGTATCTATCTATCTATTTATCTAATCTAATTATCTATTATCAATCTAATTCTTTAATATCAATCTATCTCTCAATCCCAACCCGTTCTATAACAATCTCTTCTTTCTGTATCCTTTCTGTCTGTCTCTCTCTTTTTCTGTCTGTCTTTCTGTCTCAATTCATCAATTTTTAAACTCTTGCAACTAATTTTTGAAATTGAGCATACAATCGAATTGCCCCCCCTCTATTTTGGTTTTTAAATAGTGTTATCAATTTGCAAATAGAAGTTGATCACAAAGAGTTCTGTATCTTCTCTTCCCACCTCTCTCTACTTCAGTATGATTATATACCTGTAAATTTCAGTCCGTTCATTATCTATCTCTCACCCTATTCCGACACTCTCCCTTCACGCCTTATCTTTTTTAAAATTAATCTGTTGTTATTGAATTTTGAAATTTAATGTTTAGGTGAAGTGGAAAAAGTTGCCGAAAATACTCTCCATTCAATGATGCTCCTTGAATCACTTGTAGTTTTCGTGGAAATAATTAGGAGGCATTACTTTCGGATTGATCCTCTTACAACCGTGGCATGCAAGTCTCTTGCTCATATCTGGCGAACAAATATAGTCAATGATAATGACGAAGGAAAACATTTAGCAAAAATATTTTTCTATCCAACGATATCATCATATTCCATATATTTCTTACTTTCAAAGTGATCTTCTTCTGAGGGAGGCATGGAAGTCTCTTGTTCATCGCTGGTGAAAAAACATAGTCACTGTTGTTGACGAAGAAAAATATAAGTATGAATTAGCTCTATCGAACAATACCATTGTATTCCATGTAGTTTTTGTAGGAGGCCTTATTTTGTTAATTGCTTGCGAAAGAAAAAAACTATAACGGGGATAACGAAGAAAATGTTGCTAAAAACCGACACTATCCAATGCAGTTATTTTACTCCCTGTATACCTTGTAGATTTAACATAAATAAATAGTTAACATAAATTCTAAAGAGAACCTTCCTTTAAAAATGGATTGTTCACGATGATTATTTCGAGAAGAAAGCATCAGAGAACTTGTTTTATCCAACGGTGCCAGAGAGAGAGAGAGAGAAACTAGGAGCATTGTGCTCCTTGTGAGAAAATAAACAGGAAGCATTATTTTCGGAGCAACACTCTTGTATAAAAAATATTTTTCTCCCTATATCTGCTATAGTTTTCGTGAAAATAAAAAAAGAGAATTTATTCGTGGAGCAATATTCTTGCTCTATCCAATAGCGTTATTTTGTTCCTTCTAACTATTGTAGTTTCAGTGGAAAAAAAAGGAGACCTTATTTTCGGATCGACACCCTTGCTCTTTCCACTAATATAACTGTGTTCCATTATTGTTGTTTAGGCCAAAAGGTATTGGAGGCATTGCCTTAGGAGCAATACCCTTACTCTATCTACTGGTGTTGTTGTGTTTCCTTTACCTGTTCTTTTTTCTGTGAAAATAAATAGGGATATTTTCTTTCAGAGCAATACTCTTACTTTATCAATAGCGTTATTTTGTTCCCTTTCCTTATCGTAGTTTCTCTGGAAATAAATTGGAGGCCTTATTTTCGGAGCGACACTCTTGATAATGTTATTGTATTTCTTGTAACTGTTCCACTTTCTGCGGAAACTAATAGGAACATTACTTTTGGAGAGTTTCTCTTAGTTTCCAAAATAAAGTTTTCTCATTAGTCAACTGACCAAAATAAGAATGAACAGTTTAGTATATATATTCCGCATCGCTGATTTCCCTTAAAATAAAACTAAAAACAAAAACGCACAACAAAAAAGAAAAAAAAATGCAGACATAAATTTGTTGTTCTTTGGTATAATAATGTACACTCATGTATATATATATATATATATATAAGTGTAGGTGTCTCTGTGTGATCATGGATGGGTGGTTAAAGAAAGTATTTTATCTTCAGCATCTTTGAAAGGCGTAAAATTGTCTGGAAGATCTTTTGTTGGTCTATTTTAGCGCGAAGACCACACAAAGAACTGTGCACGCATATACCCTCGTAAACATGGGTGAAGGTCGTAGACCGGAAGTAGAGGGTGGCAACAACCAAGGACGTTGGTCAGTTAAGTCTAAGACTGATCAGTTAAGTCTGAGACTCGGATCAAGAGAGTGTTGTAGTCAGGAGAGAGACACAATCAGAGAAATTGTAGACGATGACCAGAGATGACTCAGCAATCTCGGTAACTGTTAAAGAATTTCACAAAGTTCTCGCGATAGCCATATATACCCACACGCAGTGTACTAAAAATGCCACAGACCTCACTTTCTCATGTTGAACGGTTTCAAATCCGTGTTTTGTCTTTTCTTCCTTTCTCACTCTGTAATTTATTATTTTTTGTTCAACTTGTGAAATGCCCACCCGTTCGGGTATAAGAAACAATGGGGTCCTCACTATATAATCGAGCGTCAACATGCCGTGTGGGTTATTTCATAGTTTGGATAATGGTTTCTCCCCTTGCTTCTATTGGTGTTTTGAAATTAATTTCATTTTAGATTTGGCCCTTGGTCATGTTTTACTTTGTCAGTATTCATTAGGAATTCTAAAGTTCATTAAAAATAAATTCACAATTACTGAGTTCTTACAAATGCTGAGTGTACTCTACACCTGCGTGGTAATATCAATGTCTATCTATGGGCGCATTGTGGTCAATGAAACCTATCAAACGGGTCTGAATAAATACACACAAACGCACACTTCTCAGCTATATATGCTTATATATTTTGATGCGTGTGGGAGAGAGAGAATATGTGTTGTATGAGAATTTGATGATATAGCCATTGTTTGTTTTAAAAAACAGTTTTACAGTTGAAAATATGGTGTCTGAAACTGAAGAAAATGGTAAAAAAATACTCCAGCAATAGCCAACCTGCAAAAGCATAGATTTATTAGTTCTGCGTGGACACAATATGACGTCTAGAGGACTAACTAAAATGATATTAGGTTGGGGCAGATGGTGACTGAGAGTCAAGCGAACCTGTGCTCTCAGCACTCCTAGACGTCTGTAAATAACTGATCTGCATTATTCATTAAATGGCATTTCAGCTTACTTGAGTTATTCAATGCCAAAACCATCCTTGAAAAGGAACGATTGTCGGACGATTTAACCGATTGATGGTTGGGGAATAAGATGGTTTATATCTTTCCCAAGGGTATACAATAGAAAACGTAATAGTGTGACTGGTATCAGAACTCGTTTAGAACGATGTCGCAGTCCAATACGTTTGTCACTAACCCACGGGAACTCATCACAAAGATAACTATGAAAATATTATGTGAATCCTTCATTTTTTTCCTAAACAGAAGTTCTACTGTCACCATGGACGGCTGTTGCAGTGGATTAATGTGTCTTGTTTTTGTTTTGTTTAATAGCATATCTACCGTCGTGGGTTATTTATGTAATATAATTGCGGAGGGATTTCGTTTTGTATATCTTGCCTTTCGGTTTAGTTAGGATGAGAACCTTTCAGCTCGGTGCATGGGTTAGTTAGGTGCAAACATGAGCGCAGGTGTTCACGCGCGCGCGGAGAGGATGTGTCATTCAGAGATGTCAAAATAAAAATCCCAGATAAGAATTATGACCAGGGGATGTCAGTGACGTCACGCTACGGGCGCCCCGCGTTGGTTGGGTTGAGAGCTGACGATGGAAAAGTAGTCAGCATAGAAAGATTTTGTGTCTCTCCTCATGTCGAAAAACCTTAAACTTGAAGAAGAACTGTAGCTTACTATCTAACCCATCGAAGGAAGAGAAGTAAGGGGGTTTCATACCTTTCAACAAGGTATTCGAAAGAGAACGTTATAATGCGACTCGAGATAGGTTGGTCGGTTGGTTGGTTTTTATGGCGTATCAACCTTTTTCGGGTCATTTAATTAAATTTCTAACATTTAAGTTTAGTATAAGAATAGTTTTGTTTACAAACGTTTAAATATCAAAGCAATTCAGTTTAGCATATGTATATAGTTTCAATGTCAAAAACAGTTATTTTTAAAACAATTCAGTTTAGCATAAGTACACAGTTTAGTTCTATTTAAAATCAGTTCTATTGAAAAGAGTTCAGTTTAGTATAAGTACTAATGTCAATAATTGTTCTATTTCAAGCAATTCAGTTTAGCATAAGTACAAATTTTAGTTCTATTTGACCCACAGATAGGACCCTATCAGGTTCTACCACTCCGAGTGGACGTTGGAGCGATGGCAATAAAGGAGTGCTCGGCATTCCTCAAATCACCAGCATTGCTAGAACCTCAACATCAGGTTGTTTAGTGTCATATCAGGACACTCTTTGGGGGAGTCTTACACTCTGCATAGAAACAGTCAATGTATTCTACAGCCCCAGCTGACTGGACTATGAGAGGTAAGAATCACGACTAACCATAGCAATGTTATTTCCAGATCGGCTAGAATACTCAGAAGAGTCCAGGAGATATGAAGAGACTTGCTGTTGATTAGACTGCAGTAAAAGACCATCAGCCAACGCTGGTGTGAAAACCTCAATAATAATAATAATGATAACAAAACAGCAAATATAAGTTATGTGATGTTATAGACAAAACGCCCAACAGCACTGCAGGCAAATGCGGCAAATTAGCACAGAAAAAGTATAAGACTGGACACGACTGAGTGGGCAAGGTGATCTACTGGGAACAATGCAAGGAATTTAAATTTGATCATATAAATATATAAGACATATGCACAGCCCAGCATTTGTACTGGAAAATGGAACACAAACTCCCATGGGATTTTGAAATACAAACGGATCACGTAATCTCAGCCAAACGATCAGACCTTATAATAATCAACAAAAGTGAAAGAATTGTTGACTTTGCTGTCCCGGCTGACCACAGATTAAAATTGAAAGAAAGTTAAAGAAAGGATAAGTACCTGGACCTTGTTAGGGAAAGGGAAAAAAATGTAGAACATGAAAGTGACATTTATACCAATTGTAATTAGTGCTCTTGGTACTGTCACTAAAAGATTGATACAAGCTTAATTCCATTCATCAAATAATTCAAGAAAGTTTATTTTCACACACACACACACACACACACACACACACACACACACATATATATATATATATATATATATAAAGTAAGTAAAGCTGGCGACCATAATCGAGGGGCGACCAGAAGACTCCCTTTTCAATAGCTACTACACCCAGGTGTAGGGGAGGGCGCTGCTCCTTTCCTCGGATTGCTCCACCTTTTACCCTTGATACATATCTTATATTGCTCAGTGTTAAGCAAGGAGGTATCAAGTAACATTTTTTAAAGTCTTTGGTATGACGTGACCTGGGATTGAAACCAGGTCTCCCGGTTGCATCTGTTTTGGTATGTACATGTCGACTTATAATTCAGAAACGAGATATCAGTGAGCATTAAAATTGCACATACACTTTAAAGAAAAAAATACAAAATATAGTTATTGAATTACTAATTAAATTATATAATTCAATTATTAAAAATCAATTAATTTTTGGAACACTTAACGGTTCTTCATAAGTAACAACAACTTCTTAAAACCTTCGATGTTCGTATATCACACGGATAGAAAGGTGGCATTTGAATGCTTTTTCGAAAATTATTGTTTGGTAATTCATAACTAATTGTTAAAAAAAATTCGGGAACTAAAAAAATCATGAAAATGTTTCAAACAATGGATACGTTTTAAAATACTTTTTTAAATGTAAATCCAACACCAAAAAAAAAAAAAAAAATTGCAAAACGAAACATTAACAATTTTTAATTCTTAGATTCTTTTTAATGTAAGGGCACATGCTTTTACCTTTGTTTTATATCGTGCGAACCTTTGTTTAATTTTAAGAAGATAAAAAGAAATAAATTACAAAAATTAAATGAAAGTATTTTTTATTGATAGCTCAAAAATTGATTTTTTCAAAGAATACTTTTTATATTCCTTCGAACCAAATATAATACTTTTGATCAGTAAAAATTAATTTTCTTTTTTATAAAAACAAAAATTATTCATAGAATAAGCGATTACTTTTAATCTGGATTAAATCGCTAATTTTTCCACCGGAAAAATAAAGACGTATTTTTATTTCTTAGTTTCTTTTTTATGGTTACATTTCAATAGAGTAAAAAACAAAATAAACAAATGAACATAAATAATTGTATCTCAACTAATAATAAAGAACTGAATTTACATCTTTGTTGTTTTTTTTAAATATTTGAAAAAATAAAATTATAATAATGTTTTCAGCCTTTCACTAGCTTAGGGTTACATTTTTTACAAATGATATTTTAAATATGGACAAAAATCCTAAAATAAAAAAATACTGCAATACATGCATTCTTAAATTCTTTAATCGTTAAATTTTTAGGAGGAAAATAAACATTTCAAATAAAATAATGTTGTTTTATAAAAAATTATGAACAAATATTCTTCTAAAACTGAGCACTAATTGTAGAAGATAAAAATTCATTGAAGCACCAAAAAAACTATATATATATGTATATATATATATATAAGTAAAAAGTAAAGTTGGTGACCGTAGTCGAGGGTGAACCGAAGGTTCCCTTTTCGATAGGTAATACACCAAGGAGTAGGACAGGGTGTCACACCTTTCCCTTGATTGCTCCACTTTATCCGTACCTTATAATTCTGAGTGTTAAGCAAGGAGTCATCAGGTACCATTTTTTGACTCTTTGGTCTGACTCAACCTGGGATTGAACCCAGGTCTCCTGGTCCATTGGCAAACACTCTAATCATCATTGTCACCGAATTATATGTTTTGTAACAAGTATAAACTCGTTAGAAATCAGATTTCATTTTACAGGAACAAATTTCACCATCGACAAGAGAAAGAATGAATAGAGCTGCTTTTTTTTCTTCTTTAAATGATATGAAAAATGTTGTACGTATATCCTATACTCCAGATGGAACAAGGTCTCTTATACAATGGTACAAGAAAGGGATGAATGACTATATCCATATTTATCAACCCCTCCGCTCGGGCAGGATATGACATAAGGTCAATTTTTAAGCGAAGTTTAACAGGTTTAAATTCAGAGTTTTTCCTTCTTACAAAACATATAATTAGAGAACAATGATGCACTAAGTGCTGTTGACTCTGATAATTGCATAGGCAAGCAATTGACTGCCACCTTGTGCCATTGACTCTACTGAAGAATGTCTAAAAAGGAAAAAAAAAACTTGTCTCGTTACTTGGGTTGGGCGTTGGGGCTTAACTCAGGTAGCGTGGCGGAGCCCTTCACTCTTTACGTGGTTTGAATTCGGACTTTTTCATCTACCAGACCGGTTACCATGACAATTCTAAGGACCCTAATCTATTCTACTATTTACCTATATCTGGAAGGAGAATAGTTTGATTGACACTTTTCTCATGATTATTAGGGTTTTTTGATGTGCAAACAACTCTATTCTTGATTCAAACGCAGGCAACATCATTGTAATCCATGACTGTATGTACGTAAGAAATATGACGAATATATCGTGTTAAGACGTTGCAATAATTGTTTGTATTAGCAAAGTCGTTTTTTTTTTATGTGTGTGAGGGTGTATGGTGATGATTTTAACTAACGAGCAAATTATCATCATTGCATAATTAAGGAAATTAATATATGAATTGACGTGTAAGCATGATAGATCTGGGATGTAAAGGTAATATGTGGGGAATTGTGTATGTTACACTAATTTTTGTTAGCTATCAGTATTGTATTAATGTCATATAGGTTATTGTAATATACGATGGTGTGTGCGTGAGGGATATGTTAAATATACTGTGTGGCGACCTATTTCTAACACTCATGAAAACATGGCTAATATAATATCAACAGGTTGTAGAAGTGAATGAATATGGATGTAAAGATTTAATGGAGGAAGGTGATACTTACAGTGAGTTTGAGTTTAATATTAAAAAAGAAAAGTAGCACACACACACACACACACACACACACATATATATATATATATATATATATAGTACCCACGAATCACTTTCCTATTTATTTTGAGTTTAATATTAAAAAATAGATTGAAATATATGATTTAATAAGTAAATTTATTAGAGCAAAAATATTTTCGTGGTGTGTTTTTAATGAATAAATATGGAAAATAAGATTTATTGAATTAGAAATTAAAAAGAATCACATGAAATTAAGAAAGTGACTTTTGTCCCATTGTGTATCCCCTTCACCCACACATATACAGCTCACATATGAGTGTGTCTATCTGTGAGTCTGAAGAAATCGATTTTTTCATGTCCTTAAGTTATTGTATTGATTAATTAAATAAGTAAATAACAAATGCAATCATTTTTAATATGAATTTCGTAAGTTTCCATTTGCACAGTAGAAACTATGCATAGCTTAATAATTTTTTATCAGCCTGTTTATATTCCGATTGGGTTTTATAGATGTCTGTTGCCAGGTATATGGATATATGTACATACTCCCTCACATACCCACGCATGCGCAGACTCGCCAACGTATAAATATGCATAAAAACAGATATCGATACTAATACATTTAATTTTGTGCATTTTATTGTGGCAGCTCATCACTGCATGGACAGAAAAACTCAGCAAGTATTTTTTTTCTTGCATGGTTATCAATTTATCTTTGAAATTTAACATAGATCAGGGCTCTCAAATACACGGCCATGTGTCTCATGCGGCCCACAAATATTTTTTCTATAACTATTTTCGTGACTAATGTTTTCCTAAAACTTGGTAATTTTTCACTAGCCCATGACTTTGATTGCCTATTGAGAATGGTAGAATGTACTTAAATATTTCAATGGTTTTCATTTCAACATTTAACTATTGCGTTCACTTTCGGACTGATAACCTTCGGAAAGCTATGCGCCGTCACCTACCCCAACTATATGTTTAATACTATCACTTGTGTTCTCCAATGAAAGTTGATATGCCATTAAACAAAGAAACCAAACCAAATCGAAAGGTGAAAAGATGCAATAATCTAATTGTTTTATACAGTTAAAAAAATCAATAAAAAGAAGTTACCGAAATCAATAAAAAGAAGTTACCGAAATCAGCTCGTTTCAAAGATATCATGTTTTGGAGGGGTTACTGAGATTAGAGAACACTAGAATATTTTTTGTTTCTTAACATGAGATTTGACAACTGATGATGGCGTTGTGGGTATGCTTGAGATGACAGACAGCTAAGGCGCATAAAAAAAAGACTTTTGTTTTATTCCATAAAAGAAAAGATAGATGTGTCAACACATATTGACAAGCGGAAGGTGTACCTGAGATGACAGATAACTGACATGCATTTCAAATTCTGTAGAAATTTTTTTTGATTCATCACATGAGAAAAAAATAGACGTGTCAACGTATATTAGCAGGGGTAAAGTGTACCTCAGATGACAGATAACACACATAAATAAGTATGTAAAATAAATTTGGTGACCGTAGTCGACGGCGACCAGAAGGCTCCCTTTTCAATAGCTACTACTCCAAGATGTAGAGGAGGACGATATTCCTTTGCATGGATTGCTCCATTTTACCCTTGATACGTACCTTATATTGCTGAGTGTTAAGCTGGTACGTCCATGTGTCGGGGTCCATAAAAGAACGACATTTATGAGTTCGTCCTTTATTCTCCGATCATGTCCCGCATATCTAGTTCGTTTTATTTGGGTGTTTTTTGTGATAGAAGCTGTTGTTTCATTGGGAGTTGTTTCTAGGATTTGTTTAAAATAACTTGAAGTATTTTTGTGTAATTCCCATCAATCCCTTTTGAGATTTTATCACTGAAAACCCTGGTGGATGGTGAGTAGGGTGGTTGAATCCAATGTTGGGTTAACAGTGAGCTTCAGCAGATGCTCGTCGGAAAAAATCTCACTGCTCAGTAGCCAGGATCAAATAGCTCAGTCAGAGATCTACTGCAACTCATCTATGAGTATGAGGTCTTTTGGCGAGGTAAAAAAACAGCCTTTAAAGGGAAACCATGACTCAGAACGTATGTCTTCCTTATAGTAAAATCAAATTTTAAACAGGATCAATGGTGCCTAAATTTCATGTATAGGAGTTGGCTGAAGTCCATAGGCTGAAAAAGTCAGAGGGTGAAAATTTCATTTGAAGACGTCTGTTGATGACATTTTTATCAGTGGGATCAAAGCCTTGCAACCCCAATGGAAAAAGTGTGTGGATTGCAAAGGAGACCTTGTTGAAAAATAAACTTTATTTTACTACATTCCTAGGGCTTAATTTGGTCAGCCTATGAACCTTTCAACCGACCCTCGAACGTGCCAAACCGGAGAGACCATTCAACCATTTGCTGTATTATCATAGTAAATATAGAAAATTTAATGGTGATACTATTATCAACATTGATAATTTGATAGTTGTAACCCAAGTTATCATCGATAACTAGATACCAGCAATTTTTTTATCATTGCTGACTTGATAATAGCAAAATGACTTAATCAGTATTATCTTGGTTGACCCATTATTATCATCTTTGGTTATGTAGTAGGATGGGATGTAATTTTAGGGTTATACAATCTTCTACACCCAAGGCATCTATAGTAACCAGGAGCGTTACTCGTTATCGAGAATCATTGAAGATTAGTGCCGGGTATTATTAATGGCTGGCAAGTAGCATCATTAATCTCTTGCTAATATCATTTTGGTTACTTAGTTGTAACATTATTGGTCATCCTTAGTCATTAATCATGGTTAAATTGGTAGTGGTATCATTGTTAAATATTGGTAACTTGGCAATATTGACATTGGTAATTTTATTGTCTAGCACTTAGCTACCATGGGTTAAGATACTTCGACATACAGTAAAACCCTACAGTTGCATCAAGTTAGATATAATTACCAATTCACAGAACGTGTGCTGGTATCATGACAAAAGATAATAACAGTTTATAAAATGCACCAAATTTAACTTTAATTAAGAAAACCCTCCGAATTCAATAGAAATAGAAAATGCCTTGTTTGGATTTCATAGAATTACAATAAAATCAATAACCTCGAGTGGAGGTGTTGAATAAATACATACTTGGTAGTAACATGATTGGTCATCATTAGTCACTATTGTTAAATTGGTAAGGGCGTCATTGTTCAACGTTGCTGGCTTGGTAACACAGACATTGGCATCTTTATAGTAACGCTCTTGGTTACTATAGATGCTTTGGGTATAGCAGATTGTATAACCCTACACTTACACCCCATGAGGCGTAATCACCAGTAAACTAAATATGTGTGTTTTTATCATGACAAAAGATAATTATATAGGTGTTTAGGAAATGCATCAAATCCAACTTTTATTAAGAAAGCCCTCAGAAAAGTACAGAAATAGAAAATACGTTGCTTGGATTTTATAGGTTTCTGTTTCTTTGTTTAATGGCATATCAACATTTGTAGGTTATTTACTGCCAAAGCTATTCTCCTAGAAGAACAGTAGTGGTACTATTTAAGCCATAGCTGGGAGGATAAGGGCGTTCATACCTTTCCCAAGGGTATTTGTCCGAAAGTGAATGTAATAGCGTGACTGGAATTCGAACTCGCTTACTACGACTCCGCAGTCCATCGCCTTAACCATTACACCACGAGGACAAAAGATAATTATATAGGTGTTTAGGAGATGCATCAAATCCGACTTTAATTATGAAATCCCTCAGAAAAGTATAGAAATTCGTCAGAAATAGATTCTTTTGGGGTGGGGAGGGTATCAGAATACAATAAAAGAAAAACATCAGTTCTATTAGATTCATTACATTCACCAATCCAAGGAATGCAAATAAACTTTTTTATGAAGGTTTGTTATATTTATGTAATCATTACTTTTTTCCTTGCATTAGAATCAGAAATCTTTACATACTGTCAGCAGGGTCTAGCATCTCTTTAGGAGTGGTTATGTAGCGCCCCATTTTTGTTTCGAAAATATAATTGGTCTTGGGATAACATTTTAATTTTTAGTATAAAACCTCCAAAAGTTATTAAAATTGAAATTAACTAGAATAATAAAATCAGATGCGAACTTTTTTCATTTTCCAATTTTTTGCAGTTGGAGAAAAATTAGTTTTCTTTTTATTTGCACAAAGCCACGTTTCACGTGGTGAATTCGATATTCTTTGTTTTTTATTGCTTTCCAAATAATTTTAATTCACCCACGCTTTGTTTGATTGATCAAAACTTTCCAGGCTTAGTATTTTACGATGTACTGGTTTAATTTGGAAGGGAAGACTCTGTCAGAAAGGACAAAACGATAGGCTTGACTTACCAAAGTTTATTTTTTCCTTTATCTGTGTTTTTATAATCAATTCATAGAATGATTGAGAGGTTTTGGTAATTAATTCAAAGAAATTGGAAAATTTTCGCTTACGGAATGAGCTGCTTTATATAGATAAAAATAAGCATCACTTTTTTCCGCATATTTAAACCAGAAGCCTTTAAAACCTCTCGATAAGATATAAAATACATCGTTCACCTCTACTTTAAGTGGGTAAGACCCCTCAATATGGAGTCACCCCTTCGGTACCAAAATATAAGAGGTCATTGGATAACAATTTACTTTTCAATGTAAAGCCTTCAATAATTACCAAAATTGAAGTCATCATCATCATGTTGTGCTATTAGTACGAATATCCTTGACACGCCACCCTTCTCTATCGTCCATCGCTTCCAGTTGGTCTTCAAGGCTACATTCGGTATCGGCACAGAACAGTTGTATATAGGTTCTAGCTGGTCGTACTGCCTTTGCTCGTCCATGTGAAGAGGTCCACCGGTGTACGTCGCTTATGAGTTAGTCCCTATTTCTCCAGCAGTGTCCCGCTTGTTGTCTAACTTGGATAAGTTTTCGTGATGGGTGGTAAGTGATCGTAAGGCAGCTGCTTTGTGGGTGTGCTGCCTACAGGACTTGTTCAATATTGCTCGCAGCATTCTTGTGTAGTTGCCGTCAAGCTTGTTCTTCGTACGTTTAGTTAATGTCTATGAAGTGCATCCATATAGCAGTATCGACACGACCGTTGCTAGGAAGAAACTGCGTTTCATTTTATCGGTCAGGTCTGACTTCCATATGACTGATATTTTATAGATAGCTATCCGTGCCTTTGCAAATCGCGTGTTGATGTCTGTCTGGGTTGATGAGACACAGCTTCCTCGGTAGGTGAACTTGTCTACTAGTTTCAGAGAGTTACCGTTTAGTGTGGAGATATCGCTTCTTTGATTAAAGCACATATATTCCGTCTTGTGTGCATTGACATGGAGGCCTATGCCTGCAGCAGCTTGTTCCAGACTGTGTAGCTGGGTTTTGGTTTTGTCGGGTGTATTTGCCAGGAACATCCGTAATTGTTAGTGTGGGGTACCTTTTGCTTCTTTCCTTTGTTAGCTTAAAACCGTTGAAGTAAAGTGATATATTAATCTCAATATAGAATGATTTTTGTTTCCCTGTTCTCAACAAGTCATAGATTAGCAAAAAATATCTCATGAAATATAAATTTGATTTAGGTATTAATACTCACTGATAAAAACTGGACTTAGATGAGAAATTAGACTAAACAAAACTAGCTACTTAGCATATAGTTAACAGAATAAAAAAATAGAATTAGCGAATCAAGCTTGTATCTTGGACTAGACTGTTTGCGTTTCATTTAGTGATAATGCCCTCGGAAAAAGCATGAACCTATCTGCTTTCCTTGCAGCTATGGGGAAATATTAAGGAAGACTAGCTTCGTCCGGTTAGTTAGGCAAGAAGGAAAACTCTGAATTAAAACTAGCTGTATTCCGCTGAAAAATTGACCGAGGAGGTTAGATAAACATTTAATTGAATGTATATTTTTGACAATGTTTTTTATTATCAAAACATATTAAGAAACAATGACTCTGTGGCTGTAATTCATCTTGAAAGTCAAAATAACTCGTGGTATTATTCAGAGATTATTATTAAAGCCTTTTGATTAATCATTTTATGGTGGGTATCTTCGTGGTGTAATGGTTAAAGGGCTGAACTGAAGAATCTTAGTAAGTGAATTCGAACTCCAGTCGCACAATAACGTTTACTTTCGAAAATATATCTTTGGGAAACGTATGAACCCCCTTATCCTTCCAGTTAAGAGTTAAATAGTCCCACTACTGTCCTTTTAGAAGGTTGGCTTTGGCATTAAATAACCTTAAAATGTTGCTATGTCATTAAGCAAACAAACAAAAGATAGTCACTTTATATAAGACATATCAATGTCTTTTAAAACATGATTTGTGGTTAGTTTATTTGCTTTTCAGTTTATCGAAGAAACTACTGTTCCCTTATTTTTTTTTTTTTATCTCATATGAATACGGTCATCAAATTAGTGAGAATATACTTCTTCATTTATTCCATTGACTATGTAAATTACACTGTGCACCAAGTTGTTTTTGCGCACAAATTAGATAAGTGAGAAAGAATATAGAAATATAATTGGTCATTATATAACAATTATTAGAATTGCTGCCAAGAGATAATATTTTCTTGTGCCTCCTACCAGGCAGGAACTGACACAAGGTCATTTTATTGTGGGGGTTAACATAGACTTGTGTGATGCTGGTGATAGAAATACCCATTGCAATGCGAATCTAGGCTTATCATTGATACCTTGTTTTGTGATTGATACTTCCAGGCACAATTGCTGTGCCAAGATATTAACCTGAAATAATTTTGATTTCTCCATGTTCATAATATCAGAATCGTCACATAATATAAAGGCTTTATATCTAGGAAGATTCACTACATAACACCATTTCTCATATAAAAATCAAGAAATTTAAAAATAACAAACTTATAAAATCTACTTTTGTTATGAATATCAAAATAAACGTTTCTGAATATTTTAATGTTAAGTGACCTGCCAGTATGACCTAAAAGATGCCGAACTGCATTTGGGGCTGAGGCTTCAGACCTTACGTTTGAGAATCATAACTTCGTTGCGAGTACTCCTAACTGTACGCTAAAGTGGCGTGGTCGTACCTGTTCGGGTTACATCATATACAAGAGTCGTTCAATGAATTAGAGGGTATTTTTTTTAAACAAAAGCAAAAATAATTTCTTTTTTCAGAGTTGCTTTCCATAAATGGTAAATTCTGCATTGTTTAGAACTCGTTTATAGCAAAAATCATTTTAATCCCTCCAAAAATATTTGTTTTAAATCTATTCAAAATGGCAGCAAATCAAACAAAGTGCTTCCGTTCTGTCATCAATTTTTGGTTACTGAGAATTGCAAACCATGTGAAATTTACAGAATAATGTGTGGTGTGCACGGAGAAACATGTTTTAATAAAAAAAATTACAATTGGGCTAACCATGTGTTTGTCACAACGAGACAGAGTTGAAAAGACATCCATGAAGTGGAAACACACTAAATCTCCAGTTAAGAAAAATTTTCGGGTACAGCAGTCGATAAAGAAGAAAATTTGTCGTTTTAAAGATTATTTCTAAAAATCTGCGATCGTTCACAAAGGATTTTCTGTAGTTACGGGGTGCATTCAACAAGTTTCCAGACGTCTTTTGTACAGGCATTTAAAATTAGTGTAGACTCTTAAAAATCCAGTATGTTTTTGCTATACATCTGATGAGGTGACTAACCAATTTTTATGATTTCAGATTCAAGGAATAGCTACAATAGGAATTGGAATACACCCTACTAAAGCCTTATTGACACAGCTGGTGAATTTCAAAAATGCGATCTGGACGTGTGGACACTTTAGAAGAGCGATATGCAATAAAATTATGTTTTAAACTTGGAAAAAGGCCACAGAAACATATGGAATGCTTCACACTGCTTCTGGACACTCTTGCATGAATCGAGCATCAGTTTTTGAGTGGCATAAGATATTCAATGAAGGCAGGGAGTCTGTGAGGGATGATGAGAGGTGTGGGAAGAGTAAGGAAGTCAATACACGTGAGTTGATTGGCTAAAGAGTTAGGGTTAAGGTTACTATGTTGAGGTTTTAAGGGAGTTCTGGAAGAGATTTTGTTGGAAGAGGCCAGCACTCTTCAAATTGCGTCAGTGGCATTTCCACCAGGACAATCCACCTGTCCACAACTCCATCGTTGTCACAGACTATTTGACCAAGATAGGCATCAAGACAGTTCGTCACCCTCCCTATTGTCCCGATCTTTCTCCATGTGACTTTTGGTTATCCCCTAAGCTCAGAGGCTGTCGTTATGAGACAATTTAGGTGATGAAAGAGGCTGTGACGAAGGTCATTGACACGCTCACACAAGAGGACTTCCATGGGGCCTTCCAGAATTTGTTGGAACGGTACAAGTGCATTGCAGCTGGAGGAGATTACTTCAAAGGAGACTAGAGTTTCATGTATGTACTATCAATAAAAGTGCCCATACGAAAAAAAGTCTGGAAACTTATTTAATGATCCTCGTTCATAAGTCTATAAAACTGATCAATATTTTAGAAACTGTATAATTGTTCAGAAATGTGGTACAAAAAAGGATTTTTTGAAGCTAGAGGCGCTCATAATGGTTACGGACGAAAGAAATGGACTCAGAGAGCCCAATTCAAATTATGCGTTACACATCATGTTAATGACATTGAGAAAGGCATGAATCCATCTTTTCTCTCTCCAGCAGACAAGGATCTTTAGCCTTGCTATTGAAACCAGTCCAGTAGAAAGAAAACTCTGAACTCAGACCAAGTTTAATTACCTGAAGAACTGGACTTGTGCCACATGAGGCTAATGGTGAAATCAGGTTTCATGAAGTATTACTTTATAAACATCTTTTTTTTTTGCTAGGACAGTAGAATACATTGACCAGCACCACTGCAGATGGGTAAAAACCCGCCCACTAACCGTAGTCTAAACCATACAAAGGAAGTGGGCACTTGACTTGCAAAATTCCGCTTTGGGATTTACTAGCCTAGAAAGGTGGTCAGAGACAAGATTGTGTCGACGGTATTCTTCTAGATATACAAGAAAACGGTGGCTAAGGATCATTTACGCTGAGGTAGCAATATTTCATCATCATCATGTTGTGCCACAGGCACGGGTATCCCTGACCCTTTCTCGCCACTTCTCCTTATCGTTCATCGCCTCTGGCAGGTCTTCAGAGCTACATCTCGTATCCCCACATAGCTGCTGTATGTATGTTCGAGCTGGTCTTCCTGCTTTTGCCAGGCCATATGTTGGGGTCCATAGGAGTACATCACTTATGAGCTCGTCCCTGCTTTTTCAGCAATGTCCTACATGTCTGGTTCGTCTAACTTGGATAGTTTTCGTGATGTAAGGCAGGTGGCCGTATAATTGGTGCCTTGTGGGGTGTTGTTGCCAGGACTTGTTCAAAATTGCTCGCAACATTCTTGTGTAATTGCCGTACCTTTAAGAAAACAAATGATTAATCATAAATAGTTTATTAGTTTTAGAAAGGAATACTTCAAACAATATAACTGCGTACAAACAATTGAATAATATTGAATAGAATTATTTAGAGTCGTAATATTAGATAGAATTAATTGACAATATATGAAAAATAGTATTACATGGCAATACTCCGAAAAAAATTACTGTGTGCAAACAAATGATTGATATTAAAGATAAATATGAGAGATTTCAATGCTTGAAAATAGAATTAGTTGTGTTGATAGCAATGCTTGAAACCATTTAACTCATGGGTCACAATAAATAGAAATATTAGTGGTAGATAGCAAATTTTGAAACCATTCAACTGTGCAAACAATTAATTGATATTAAATAGATTTATTCATTGTAGCAAAATTAGATAGAATTAGATGACAATATTTGAAAAATAGTATTACATGGCAATACCAAGAAAAATTTTACTGTGAGCAAACAAAAGATTGATATTAGATTTAAATATTACTGTTAGATAAGCAAAGGTGAAACGTTTTAACTCTATGCAAACAAATGATTTGTATTAATTAAAATGATTAGTGTTAGATAGCAATAACTGAAACCATTTAACTGTAAGCAAAAACATGATTATCAATTATTAAAAATTGTTGGAAAATAGTAATAACTGGCACCTTTTAACTGGGTGCAAACAAATGTTTTATGGTAAATAGAATTATTTGTGTTGAGGAAATTTAGGATTGAATAACACACAGGGGTTTCCGGTTTAGCCTCCGAAACAGTGGTATCACCCGTGGTCGGTGGCTGATGAGGACAGGATATCGCACGTGGTTTCAAACATTGTATGATAAGATTAAATGAAAAATCATGATGAGTAAACAAATATATATATATAGTCATCCACAAACAGATCTATTTCGTTCTATCAGAACTCATCAGACATACTAGCTTCCCAGACTTGGGATCGAAACCCGGTTGATTTAAACGCCAATCCGAGACTCTTCTCCTCATCTACGAGGAACTAGTAGCAACGAAGTAAATTTTAAACGGTTATAAATCACAATTATTATTGTTTTACATACATCCGCTTAACGGCTACCGAGAGCTCAATTCATATAGATGAAGAGCCTTGCAATAAACGCTAATGGCAACGCGATTACTTCATTTAACTGAAAGCAGGCGAAAAAAAGGAGTAAAACAATAAAGACATAAAGGATCTAGAAAAATGGTTGCACCTGTTCGTCGGTTCACCCCAAGGGTCAACAACGTAGCAAGTGAAATTTTACTATGATCTAAGCTAATAAATTAGATTATCTTTTTATTTTTCTTATTTTCTTACTCTCGTGTGTTATCCCCACTGAGCTTCCAGCACTCTTTTTTGGCCAGGACATTTTCTTTATATATATATATATATATATATATATATATATATATATATATATATGTACTGTAAACCATCATTGCTGATCTAATCCCCAGAATAAGCGTGTATGTTATCTGAAGAGGTGAAGATATGGGGGCTTCGTCGAAATAAATTTATAATAACATTAATTTTTCTTCCAGTTACATTATATATATACATATATATACAAACAGGATTTGGCATTAGATAACCCACAAGGATTGATATGCCTTTTGGTTACGAAATAAGACTGAGGTCAGTATTAAATCAAACAAGTGTTGACATGTCATAAAACCAAACAACCAACCAAATAAAAAGAGAAATCTTTATTACTCAGCTCTGTAGCGAACTTTCAGAAGATACTTTTGGCATTCCCTTCATCAAAACGAATGAAATTGCTTTGCACCTGCCAGTTAACATAGAAAAACAATAAATAATTGATTACATCCCTTTTTATATCTGATTGTGCATCTGGTGTGCATTGAGTTATTAATCATGGGGGAGGGCCGTCTGTACAAATTTTATGAGCTCGTTTACGTTGGCTGTCCATCATTCTTGCTGGACTCAAGATAATCAATAAGTGTTGTTCTTTTTAAATGACCGTTGGTCACGTGATTAATGTATTTTGCAAGAATTGTGTATTGCAGTTCATTGTATATTACGTCAAATGCTGTTGCCGAAAAAAGCAGGTTAAATGGAGGGTGAAAGGTTGAGGAGAGAAAGAGAAGTCTTTACATTTTAACCTAACGGAGAAAAAGTTCAGGCAACATTAGATCGTCATTTATTATGCTTAACCTTCTCAGTGGCCATTTGGAGACTGTTATTGTTGGAGATGTACTTATAAATAAGTAACGAAAAATCTATAAATATAAGATAAAACATAGACTTATATATATATATCATCATCATCATCATCATATCGTGCTGGCAGCACGGATATCCCTGACCCTTTTTCGCCACTCCTCCCTATCGTTCATCGCCCTAGGTAGGTCTTCAGGACAACAACCTGTATCCTCACATAGCTGCTGAATGTACGTTCGTGCTGGTCGTCCTGCTTTTGCGCGGCCGTGTGTGGGGATCCATAAGAGTACATCTCTTATGAGTTCATCTCTGCTTCTCCAGCAATGTCCTGCATGTCTGGTTCGCCTAACTTGAATAGTTTTCGTGATAGGGGGCAGGTGGCCGTACAGTTGGTGTCTTGTTGGGTGTTGCCGCCAGGACTTGTTGAGGATTGCACGCAGCATTCTTGTGTAATTGCCATCTAGTTTCTTCTCCAGCCGTTTTGTTAGCGATATATATATATATATATATATATATGTGTGTGTGTGTATATATATATATATATATATATGTGTGTGTGTGTGTGTGTGTACAGAGAGAGAGAGAGAGGAAATGAATCTGATGGTAGGTAAATATAAAAAGTATAAGGTCTTCAGAAGATGAGCTTATTTAAGGTTAAATATCTTATCTTTTGAAGATCACGTCTTTTTTATGCTTACTCGAACAAACAAACACACACACACACACACATATATATATATATATATGTGTGTGTGTGTGTGTAAGTAAAATTGGTGACCGTAGTCGAGGGAGACCAGAAGTCCCCCTTTTCAATAGCTTCTACACTTTACCTTTGATATGTGCCTTATATTGCTGAGTGTTAAGCAAGGAGGTATCAAATACCATTTTTAAAGTCTTAGTTATTACGAAACCTGGGATTGAACCAAGGTCTCCCGGACCATTGGCGAACACTCTACTCACTAGGTCAATGAGCTAGTATTTACCAAAGCTCTAAACTAAGATGATGCTCAACAAGGTCAATTCTAAACTTAATATAAAAAGTTTGAATTCATGGTTTCCCTTCTCCGAGACCGGTGGCCGTACCATGGTGAAAAAGTCCCTTCCGCCCTATTAGTTACCCAAATCTGGAAAGAGAATACTTGGATTCATACCCTTCTCAATGGAATCATAGATATGGGAAGTGTAAGCATCCTAATCCAGGGTTTGAGCTCAGGTCACCGTGTAAAATTCCGATGACAGTAACCAATTAGTCTATGATCACTTGTGGTCTCCTTGTATACACAAGCAAATATATATATATATATATATACATCGTCATCCACACACACACACACACACACACACACACATATATATATATATATATATAAAGCTCTCTTTATACAGATATATAAAGCTCTCTGTCTGTCTGTCTGTCTGTCAGTCTCTCTCTCTCTCTTATATGTATAAGTTCGGATAGCAAAGACATAGATAAAATTCGCATAGGCGAAAAACTGACAGTGACCAAGCGCCGTTGGATCTATGTCTTTTCTATCTTCACTTGTACATATAAGTAAAGTAAAGTTGGCGACCATAGTCGAGGTTGACCCGAAGGCTCCCTTTTCGATAGCTACTACACCAAGGTGTAGGGGAGGGCGCTACTCCTTTCCCTGGATTGCTACACTTTACCCTTGATCCGTACCTTATAATGCTGAGTGTTAAGCAAGGAGGCATCGAGTACCATTTTTTGAGTCTTTGGTATGACTTGACCTGGGATTGAACCCAGGTCTCCCGGGCCATTGGCGAACACTCTTACCGCTAGGCCAAAGTCCGGTTGTACATATATAATTTTAGACCAATGTCTGCTTGTACATATATAATTTTCTATTTTCCTATTTTGCGTAATTCGTCTGTAAGAATCATTGTTCTGGAAATTGATTTTTATATTTTTTGTTTTTATTTCTATTTGGCCTTATTAATATTTTTAAAAAAATTAGATTCTGCGAAATGGATAAAAAAATGTTAAAGATTGATGACGGTACGAATAATTTCATCGTTGACCATATATATATATATATATATATATATATATATATATATATATATATATATATATTGTGGCTTGTGCGTAGAGTGTTCGCCAATGCCCTGGGATACCGGGCTTCAATCCCAGGTCGATTCATGCCAATGACTCAAAAATTGGCTATAAGGGGTCATTGATATTCCTCTGCAATGCTCCTCTAAAAACAAAAGAAAGGGATATAAGAATGATTTCCTTCACATTGTGGACAGCTATATTCATCTTGTTTGATATACTGACAAGATTTCGGCCACTCTACTCGCCGAACTTTTTCACGTGTGTAGAGAACAATAATCACAATATGTCGTCATAAAATATAGAGGAAACACTTGTTTGGTTCGGTTTTATGGCATATCAACCATTCTTGGTTATTAATGCCAAAGCCAATTTTATACATGTAAACAGTTCTATCTTAAACGATTCGGTTTAGTATAAGTATAGTTTTTTGTTTACACATAGTGAAAGAGCAGAAACAGTTCTTTTTGAAACAATTTAGTTTAGCATAAGTAAACTGTTTCAATGTCTAAAACAATTTTATTTCAAACCATTTAGTTTAGCATACGTACGCAATATACACGTCAAAACAGTCCTATTTCAAAGAATCTAGTTTAGCATAAGTAAACAGTTAATCTCTAATAGACTCATTGATGCTATTTACCCAACCCCTCCGCTCGGGCAGGATATGACACAAGGTCAATTTTTAAAGCGGAGTTTAGCAGGTTTGAATTCAGAGTTTTCCTTCTCCTAGACTAGTTGCCTCACCAAGGCTGAAGAACCTAGTCTGCCCTACTATTTACCCATAGCTGGAGGGAGAATAATTGGATTCATACCTTTCCCAAGGGTATTAGTGCTATGTGAAATGCAATCAATCTTGTCCAGGAATTGAACTCGTATCGCCGTGTCCATATCCTATGACGATAACCATTACACCACGGGCATCTCCATAATAGACTCATTGATAGGACCCTATCGGACGCTACCACCCCGGTTCATAGAGGACCTGGGAGCAATCGCAATAAAGGGGTTCTCTTTATTCCCCAAAGCTCAAGAATTACAGAAGCCGCACAATCAGATTGTCTAGTGTCATATCTAGGACACTCGTTCGGGATGTCTCACCTTCTACAGAGATGCAGTAGATGTATTCTGCAGCCCCAGCTGACTGGGCAAGAAACTGTAAATTTTTTTTATTATCTAGTTTATTGATTTTGTTTCCAATTGTTTTGGATTTTCTTATGTTGTCTTGAATACTTAATTTTTGTAAAATATTTTTCAGCGATTGTTAAATGCGTTGGCAAATTATGTAACAGTTGAATTTAGATTTGTTGGGATTTCCTTTTTTCTTTTATTTTTGTTTTTTATTAGAATGTATTTTATAAGCGTTTCTTCTGCCGTTGTGATAAAAAAAAGAATGAAATAGGGGGAATTGAAAAGAACCTTTTTATGTGTATAAGGTTGGTTTGTTAGGTTTATTGGCATATCAACCCTTGCAGCTTATTTAATGCCCAATCCTATTTATACATATATATTAAATATAGATGATTTGGTTTGATCTGGTTTTATGGCATATCAACCATTGTGGGTTATTTAATACCAAATCCTCTTTATACATACATATTCAATATATATGATTTGGTTTCGTTAGGCTTTATTACACATCAAACAGCGTTGGCTATTCAATACAAAACACTGTTCATACGTATATCATCATCATCATGTCATGCCGCCAGCACGGATACCCCTGACCCTCTCTCGACACTATTATTCATCGCCTCTGGCAGGTCTTCAGGGTTACATCCTGTGTCCTCACATAGCTGCTTTATGTAAGTTCGGGCTGGTCGTCCTGCTTTTGCTTGGCCATATGTTGGGGTCCATAGGAGTACATCACTTATGAGCTCGTCCTTGCTTCTCCAGCAGTGTCCTGCGTGTCTGGTTCGTCTAACTTGTATAGTTTTTGTGATGGGAGGCAAGTGGGCGTATAGTTGGCGTCTTTTGGGGTGTTGTCGCCAGGACTTGTTCAATATTTCTCGCAGCATTCTTGTGTAATTGCCATCTAGCTTCTTCTCCAGCCGTTTAGTTATCGTCCATGTAGTGCATCCATATAGCAGTATCAATACAACAGCTGCCTGGAAGAAACTGCAATTCATTTTATTGGTCAGGTCTGATTTGCATATGATCGAGAGCCTATCGATAGCTGTCCATGTATAATTTGTAAAAACTAAATTAAATTAGTTTTTAGGTAACAGTTTTAAACGAGCCAAAACCCATTTCTTTGTACACAGTTTAATGGTTATGCATACATGATTTATATGTGAATAATGTTTTGGTAAATATATTTTTAAATGAGGTAAACCTAATTTGTTTGGACAAAAGTATTTCTCTTGTTTACTCACAGTTAAAAAGATTCAATTATCGCTAGTAAACACGAAAAACTCTCTTCAGCACTATTCATCTACACACAGTTAAAGGATTTCAAGTATTGCCATGTAAAACAATTATCTTTTTGCTCTTTGTTGACTGGTTTCAAGAATTGCTATTCAACACTAATAATTCTATTGAACAATCTTCATTTGCAAACTGTTCAATTATTTCAAGAATTGCAATTCAACACTAATAATTCTATTGAACAATCTTCATTTGCAAACAGTTAAATGGTTTCAAATATTGCAATTCAACACTAATAATTCTACTGAACAATATTCTTTTTCTTACAGTTAAATGGTTTCGGATATTGTTATTCAACACTAATAATTCCATTCAACATTACTCATTCGTTTTCATATAGATAAATGGTTTCAAGAATTGCTATAAAACACAAACAATTTAAATCAACATCAGCCTTTTATTTATACACAGTTTCGTTTAACCCATCAATGGGATCCTATCCGGTACTATCACTCCTAGTCATATGGGTCATAGGAGTAATAGCAACGAAGACGTACTCCACATACTCCAGAGCTACAAGACTGGAGCTTCACGATCAGATCTTTTTGTAATATATCCAGAACATCCGTGGAATGCCTCTTCATTGCCAGTACTCCAAGGTCTCCTCTGACCCGGAATGGTATCACCTGATAGGTTCCTATCTATGGGTCAAATAGAACTGTTTGACATTTAAACAGCGTAAAAAAATAACTTGTGCTAAATTGAACTGTTTGAAATCGAAATATTTGATTATTTTACTGTGTGTAAACAAAAAACTTTTTTAATTGAATTGTTAGTGATATATAGCAATACTTGGAACCATTTAACCGTGTGCAAATAAATGAGTAATATTGAAAAGAATTATTAGTCTTAGACAGAAATGCTTTAACTACTTCTCTGTCTGCAAACAAATTATTAATATTTAACGGAATTATTAGAGCTAGACAGCAATGATTGAAATAGTTTAACTGAGCAGAAACAATAGCAACATTAATGTGCCAAGAAATTCGTCGTAACTCATATAAAAATTAGATTACATACGAAGTATTCATTTACGAATTATATGTATTTCCATTTAACTGTGAGCAAAAAATGATTACAAGTAAATAAAATTATTGGAGTTAGATTAAAATACTTTAAACAATTTAACCGTGTGCAAAGAATAAGTTCAGGCTCTTTTTAAAATGTTATGAATGAAATGTGTTTATGAATTATATATATATATATATATATATATATATATATATATATATATATATATATATATATATATCAACAGGATATGGCATTAGATAACCTACAATAGACGATATGCCATAAAACCAAACAAACCTCAATGAGTGAAATATAAGATCGCTGGTAAAATTTCTTTCTGGATACCCGCTGGCGGAGCCTTACCCACTCCAGAGAAGCAGTCGGTGTATTCTACAGCTCCAACCGACAGGGCCAGAGTAGTGCTCGGAGAGTATCAGGTGACCTGAGCATCTCACAGTTCTGTGTGATTCATCACTTTCACAACTGCGGTCGAAGCATGCTTAGGTGCCGAATTGTGCCTTACCAAACCAAAATAGTGAAAACCTTTTGACTTATCCTTGTGTATATATTTACAGGGATGGGGAATCAAGTGATATCCATACTAAGAAACACGAAAAATGTGGAGTATCAGAAAACAAAGAAATGAAAGGAATCTCTTCCCTCTTAGATTGTTAAAAAAAACTATTTTTAACTTATTAGAGTCATAAATGAATCATTAACTATACTAGATCTAATTTTTAGCCGTTTTCAAGTTTATAATTTATTGAAAAATATTTCTTCATGGACAGGATTATTCTGTGTTTTCTCAATTATTTTGGGTTATTTTCTTTTAAGTACTAATTTTAACATTCATTTCTTTTAAGATATTATTTTATTTCAACATCACTGGAATATTGTAAATTGAACGAATATGTTTTTTTATACATTTATTGCTTTAAAAATATTCGTACAACTATTTAAACTGGTCTCTACTGATGAAAAGTTTCAGTTGCAGTCTTATTCATGCAAACGCAAGAATAATTCTCTCACAATAGAGTGACGCACTAACAAACATATCTTTTACAACCGCAATATATATATATATATATATATATATATATATATATATATATATATATATATATATATCATGCTCGCACTAAACTTTTCTTTTTTACCAAAAGAGACTTTGTGTCAGTGCTACAATACTTATGCACCACAGAGACGCTGACAGAACGTATAGAGAAAAAGCTAGACGGGAACAACACAAGAATTACACAAGCTATATTGGGCCAATTCTGGAAGCAACACCACACGAAACAACAGCAGTACGACCACTCCTATCACTACAACCGTCAAATATGGCTAACAAGACATGCGGGACACTACTAGAGAAGCAAGGACGAACTGAAAAGTGTTGGCTGGCCAACAAGAACCTACCAGCTAATGCTCTATACAGTCACCATATGTAGTCTGGAAGCCGTGCAGAGAGAGATGGATGATAGGGACGAATGGCGAGATAAAGTCAAAGAAATCAGCGCTAGTAGCGCAACGTGATAATGATGATGATGATATATATATCATCATCAAAATCAAGTCATTCTAATAGCACAGAGTCCCTTGATTCTCTCAAAACAAACAAGGCGTGATATTGAAGGAAGGACGAACTCGTAAGCGACGTTCTCTTATTGATTCATACATATAGTTACACTAGTGCTAGACAACCAGCAAAGACATACATCGATCAGTTCTGTCCAGACTCTTGATACCGTCAGAAAAACCCGGTAGGAACTGTAAACAATATATATATATATATATATATATATCAGAGTGTCAAAATGTGTGGTATCATGTATGGATCTTTCGTGCTCAAATTTCCCCATATTTGCAGTTAAAGTTAGTTCAGAAGCAATTTGTTTCTCATTTAATAGCATATCAAACTTCTCGGGTTATTTACTGCCACACCTTTTCTTTCAGAAGGACAGTATTGGTACCATTTAACACATAGATAAGAAGATAAGGGGGTTCATATCTTTTCTAAGGTATTTGTCCGAAATTGAACGTAATAGAGCGACTAAAGTTCGAACTCGCGTACTTCGATCCCGCAGTTCAGCGCTTTAACCATTACACCACGGGGATTCCCACGAGGATGTAGTTTCTCCTCTTGTATAAATAAATAAATAAATAAATAATATCTCATCTATGAATCTAGAGTTTTAAAAAGATAACAGTCCTGCTATAAAACCAAGTCTCAGTTTGTTGATATGATTATGAAGAAAAGTAGAAAAAGCAAAATAATTAAAATCTGATGAATTTATCACAAAAACGTTTCGGTTATAATAACCTTTTTCAGGACATTAAATTCATGTAAACCGTTGTTAAAATAGCGATGGATGTTGGATCAAATAGCAGAAGAAATGAAAGTGTATATAAAGAAAGATTCATAATTGTATATTCAGCGTTCTTATTTTTGGAAATATTTCGTTGTTGTCACGTGGCATCATTTTTTTGGTTTTTAAGGGGAATAAAGGAAAATGATTATAACAATGATAGAAAACTTTTTTTTTAATATGGAGGAAAAGAAGAGAAAATGAATATGAACGTATTGTTCATGACAATATATAAGAGGAAAGAACTTAAAATAAATTTAAATTTTGTTCATGGGGCTCAAAGAAGTATAGATATGTGAAGACAGAAAAAAAAATAAAAAGTTGATTTGTTGTAGCTATTTAGAACTAATTCACCAAAAAAAAGGGTATACTGAAAAACCCGGGACCCGTATTAACGGAAGATAAAAGAGAAATTGCAGGGACTTTAAAAATATGAAATATAAGTATTTATGGGGAAGTCCCCATAGCACAGTGGTTAACGTGCCAGAGAGTGATATAGGATTAATCAAGTTCGAAATCTACTCAAGCCATAACTTCCATTTTCGGACTAATACACCTGGGAAAGGTATGAATGCTTTTATCCCACTGAGTTAGAGTTAAATAATAAGACTGCAGTTCATCTACAAAGATGCCTTTGGCATTAAATAACCCATGAAGGTTAATATGCTGTAACACTACAGGAACCAAATATAAAAATCATTATGCATGCAAGTACTTGATGGACTCATTTGTTTCCTGTTATAAAAATGTATTATGATCAGCAACATTCAGAGTACTCATCACGAAACAAGAGAGAGTTTATTAAACGATGACCAACTTCGACTGCCTCTCGCTCCGACTGGAACTCGAAGTCTAACTGACGGACCGACTATCTGCCAAATTAGCCCATCGACTGACCCCCCCACCCAACGATTGACTGACCGGCTACGATTTAGGACTCATCTTATAAATATTCTGCTAAACATTCTCTTAATCAATCCTATATAATCTCGTAAACTTCAAAAATTTTCCAATCTATGTTATTCTAAAATCAGCTGACACCCATCCAAAATATTTAACTTTAATATTATTTAACTTTAATATTAAAACATAACTTTATTAGAGCAGCTGGAGTGACATATGGGCGCAAACAAGGTTAACCCGCTCTTGATCTTTCCAACTTTCAAAACTGTGAATTTAAACCCAAAGTTTTTTTTTTCTTACCTAGCTCACAATTCATCACTAAAATAAAACAATTAACTAAAATGATGATTTTTGTATTAAAATCTTTAACTATATTGCAATGCAATGAAATAAAAGGACGAAACCTTTATAGTGTTCAAAATTATGCATCAACGCCACTTTTATGATATTTTGTTCAGGGGCGGGTAATTTTAATCGACTCTTTTAATCTCTTCACTCTCGAACAATGCTGAATACTAAGTACGAAACGCTAACATAATATTTAGGATACTGACTTTCAATGCTACGCCAATAGAATACTTTCCACCTCATCATATATCTATCTGACTGATTTATATATTTACTATTGCTAGTTACGTGACCTCGGTTGCACAATCGATTTCAACAGTTGAGTTTATTGCCTGAAGATCCGTGTTCAACCACATGGGTCGGTATCAGCACATTCTTCTTAAATGACACGAACCAAACATAAATCATTAATGTTTGAATATATTCTATTAATCCATTTTTTGAGTAAACTTGACTGACTTTAGAATTCTTGGAGTTTGAAAATTTAGATGGGATATTATTATGACTTTATAAAAAGTTTCGTTTTGAGCTTTCTTTTTTGGTGATTAATTTTCAACTAGAGAATGTTTCAAAAAATTTTAAATCATTTGAGATGTCCTGTTTCAGAAAAAATGATATAATTGCATCATCTCATAACTTGACCAATTCTCCAGAATGCCTCTGGTGGTGTAATAGTTTGCAAGCTCGTCTAGAAAGCCTTTAAGAGAGAGTGAGAGTCTCACTGAGCTCCCTATTCCTACAGTCTTGGGCCACATCTTATCAAAAAGCTTTGTAAATTACAAATTGACCGATTCCCCTTCAAATGATCTCAGGTTTGGGTTTGGTTTGGTTTTATGGCATATCAGCCATTGTAAGTTATTAATGCCAATTCCAGTTTTATACATATAAGTAAGTAAAGTTAGCGACCATAGTCGAGGGTGACCCGAAGGCTCCCTTTTCGATAGCTACTACACCAAGGTGTAGGGGAGGGCGCTACTCCATTCCCAGGATTGCTCCACTTTACCCTTGAACCGTACCTTATAATGCTGAGTGTTAAGCAAGGTGGTATCAAGTACCATTTTTAAAGTCTTTGGTATGACTCGACCAGGGATTGAACCCAGGTCTCCCGGGCCATTGGCGAACACTCTAACCGCTGGGCCAATGTCCCGGTTTTTTTATACATATAAAAAATTCTATTTCCAACAATTCAGTTTAGCATAAGTACACGGTTTAGCTCCATTTGACCCATAGATAGGACCCTATGAGGGGCTTTCACTCCGGCCCAGAGTGGACCTGGGAGCGATGGCAATGAAAGGATCATCCGCATTCTCCAAATCTCCAGTTGCCCAGTCAACTCGGGTTGTAGAATACACCGACTACTTCTCTGAAGAGGGGTAAAATCCCTTCAATGAGTGTCCTGGATATGACAATAAACAATATGATGGTGAGGTTCCAGTAATGCATTAGCTTAGGGCAATGCGGAGTACCTCTTCATTGCCATAGCTCCGATGTCCACTCTTGCCCGGAGTAGAAGCAGCTGTTAGGGTCCTAATTATTGGTCAAATAGAACTTAACTGTGAACCTATGCTAAACTGAGTTGTTCAAAATAGAACTGCTTTACATTTGACAGAATTTTTTTTACATGTAACTGTAAAAAAAACTGTACTTATAGTAGACGGAATTGTTCAAAATTTAGTTCGGCGTTAAATGACCCGATAGGCTGTAAAAGAAAACAACCAATCAACCAACCAAAGTTCCAGTATAACTGGAACTTCTACTTCAAATTGTTTAGTGTCATATCCAGTACATTCGTTGGTGGGTGGGAAGGGGTGTTTCTTACACTCTGCAGACAAGCAGTCAATGTATTCGACAGCCCCAGTCGTTTGTACAAATTTTTAGATTTTAACAGTTTTTGTCGAAACAACTCGAAGTTATATGCATAATGTTTAAACAACTTTTATTTTCCACTGGATCGTATTTCTATTCAAAAAGAGAAAAACAACTCAGGGAACATAGAATTTTGAGTTGTTTCTTCACCTGCCGTTAAAAATTAACATCATTTGATTAGATAACGAAATGATATCAGTTGTCAGTAGCACCGCGATTACATTTCAAGATGTCTAAGAATGTTGCCTAATATGTGGTTAATCGTAGTCAAATTTAAGTCAGTGAAAACATCAAAATTTTCTCTCACTTCCTGGATGAATAAAAAAAATATGCCATCTCTGTATCTTAAAAAAAACAGTCGTTATTAAGTTCAGTATATATATATATATATATATATATATATTATGAAAATAATTCCTACATGGCCAAAAGCAAGTCGACCTAGGTTTCACGAAACGGGCCAGAGCAATCCTGAAGAGCCGTTTGTTGAAACCTAGGCAAACTAGCATATGATTCAGGATGATTGGTATTGTTTTTGTGCATGCTTCTTTTTTTGTTCAATTATCAAAGCTTTTGTTTAGGGTTATTTAAGTTGGCGACAGTAGTCGAGGGCGTCCAGAAGGCTCCCTTTTTGAATAGCTACTACATTGAGGTTTAAGAGGAGGGTGCTACTTCTTTCCCTGGATTGCTTCACTTTACCCTTGATACGTACCTTATATTGCTGAGTGTTAAGTAAGAAGGTATTAAGTACCATTTAAAAAATCTTTGGTATGACGCGACCTGGGAAGGAATACAGGTCTTCCAAACCATTTGCGAACGCTCTACCCACTTGGCCAATGAGCCAGTTTTAGGGTTATTACTCCTTCCTTATATGTAATAGATTGAATTAAATGGCATGTCAACCTGTGTAGGGTTGTTTTTCTGTCAAGCGGTTAGTGAATTGCATTAATTATATGTTCATATTTCTTATATTTTTGTATAGTTTTTTCCATAGAGATTTTTTTTGCAAATGGATCTATGGAACAGGTATTATAGTTAAAGTGATGTATTTGTCCCAAAGATGAGACCTTAAGAGGTACTATTATTCCAAGGAGTAGTTCCCAGGAAGTAAGGGCTTACATGGGCTGGGACATCGTAATAAGCGAGAATGAAATTCAGTCACACTATGAGGTTCAATCTCGGATTAATAAAGAGAAAAGTATAAACTCCGTTATTCCCGCAAGCAATGGGGTAAATAGTTCGATTACTGCTTTTTTTCCAAAAATGGTATTGGCTTTAAATAAACCACAAAATTAGCCCATTGTGTCTTGTGACTTCTTATTCTGGCATTAAATCGAGTAAGTTTTGTTGGTTCATTATTACATAGGCCATTAAATTAGGAAAATCAAAACTGAAACTATCACTCCGGATCAGAGTGAACCTGAGAGTAATTGCTATAAATAGTTACTCTACACTCCGTAGACCTCCGTTAGATCTTCACTATTACATGCAGTGTGCCTCGCAGCTATCTGGACCTCATCAAAAGAATCTGGAGGTGCTGAATTATGTCTCACATTGAAGAATATTGCAAAACTTTTGACTCACCCGAATAATCACAGCATTTTACACAACAAGAAATCGTCATTTCTCTCTCTCTCTCTTTCTTTCTTTCTTTCTTTCTTTCTTTCTCGTTCTTAATATCTATCTATCTATCTATCAATATACCTCAGTTGGTACGAGTCTTATAATTATAGGGGCAACTGACATACTGTTTATAATCTTAATCGCTTGAAAAGGATGTATCTAGGCTTTTTGGTATAATTCTTTATTTATTAATAATAAATCAAGTACTTGAATATGATATAACGAATCATAAATTTCTGAATTATACATATGAACAGATATTTAAATCTTTGCTAAATAAACTCTATCTCAAATGCAAGACATGGTGAGATTAAAAAAATCAGTAAAGTTTTCAATATTACTTCATAATAAAAAGAAGCCTAAATTTTGCTTGTGTAAGTCCTTCAGTGTGTGAAATTCTTTTCCAGACTATCAACCAAATATAGAAGCAATTTGGGAAAATGACTTGAGTAAAGTTATTTTTTACTTGTTTGTTTTTCACCATTTAAAGTTACTTTTCTCTCTGTGTTTTTTTTATTTTTTTATTTTTATGTGTCTTGTCTCCTCATAAGTGTGCCATCCACCATAACTGGGTAAATTCACTTGGTTTAAGCACAAAAAATAGGTTGCCTATTACAACTATGGCCAGCTATCAATTTCAAATATTTCAAATCAACTTATCTGGCATGTCCTGTTTACTCTCTCTCTCTCTCTCTCTCTCTCTCTCTCTCTCGCTCACTCGCTGTCTGTCTCTCTTTTTTCGCTCTATATCCATATCTATCTATCTATCTATCTATCTATCTATGTTCTTATCTGTCTGTTTGTCTCTCTATATATAGCTACCTGTTCATATCTATCCATCTATCTATCTGAATTGTGTCTGTTTGTCTTTGTATATATACACCCACTCTGTTTATATATATGTATATATATAAATATATATATATATATATATATATACATATATATATATATATATATATATATATATATATATCCCAGTCTTTTCATATCTATTCATGTCTAAATGTTTCTATCCCAGTCCATACATATCTATCTATCTATCTATCTATCTCAGTCTGTTTATATCGTTTAGTTTTTCAATAATTCTCTCCATATACACCTATATACTTGTGCATATATATATATATATATATATATATATATATATATATTTATATATTCCATTGAAGATTAATGTACCATGTGTGTAGATCCACAATTACTTTGATTTTAAGATATTGGAAATTATGCTCACTTTCACTTAAAAAGCAAATTCTTTACAAAAATGTTTTGTTGCTTTTAAAATACTAAAAACTTCGTCTGAATTTGGATTTAAATGTAATGTTTGCAGTTTTTCACTTAAGATAGGATTATTTTGATAGCTATTTGAACTAGGAAATCATACTCGAACAAGTCAAATAGGGATACATTTTAGATGGTGACCCGAAGGCTTCCTTTGCATTATCTACTACACCAAGATGTGCTGTATATTGACCTACGACCCGTCCAGGCTGTCAAAATAGGAAATGCACCTATGTAAATAACAGGTGCATCCGGTAGAGGAATATCAGAATTATAACCTTGACCGCGGATGGGTTGAATGAGTGCAATTGTGACGCCCACAAGAATAAGGGGGGTAACTATTCTATAACTTGGTGAAGACAGGAAGTTAGTTAGTTTGGAGACCAGACCCGTTGGTGACAAGACGCGGCAGAGAAAGCCAGCACCCAGGAGAGTGGGCCCCCAGGCCTCCAGTCGAGCAGCCCAGGAGAATGGGAAAGAAATGCGGTTATGGCCAATAGAGTGAGGGTCAATATGTTGCAGTTTTGTTCGGTCTTCAACTCCCTCTCACACACAACCCTTTCAAATAAAGTGAGAGGTATAATTTTCTAAAAAACTGTGTCGCTCGTCTTTATTATGTCGTCGTTATGATTCTGCATGCATATGTAGATGTATATGTATTAATGTGTTTGTATAGTTGATCCTGGTCATGGCTATATAACAGATGAAGTGGGGGCGATATTCTTTTCTTTATATTGCTCTACTTTACCTTTGATCCATGTCTTATAATGCAGATTGATAAGCAAGGATGTATCAAGTACCATTTTTGAGTCGTTGGTATTAATTGACCGAGAATTAAACCCAATGTAGGTGGCCGTGGTGTTTCAGAGGTGCTCGTGGTGCCCGTGGTGTAATGGTTATCGTCGCAGGATATGGACACGGCGACACGAGTTCAAATCCTGGACCTGACTGATTTTTTTATTTTTATGTGTCTTGTCTCCTCATAAGTGTGCCATCCACCATAACTGGGTAAATTCACTTGGTTTCAGCACAAAAAATAGGTTGCCTATTACAACTATGGCCAGCTATCAATTTCAAATATTTCAAATCAACTTATCTGGCATGTCCTGTTTACTCTCTCTCTCTCTCTCTCGCTCGCTCGCTGTCTGTCGCTCTTTTTTTCGCTCTATATCCATATCTATCTATCTATCTATCTATCTATGTTCTTATCTGTCTGTTTGTCTCTCTATATATAGCTACCTGTTCATATCTATCCATCTATCTACCTGAATTGTGTCTGTTTGTCTTTGTATATATACACCCACTCTGTTTATATATATGTATATATATAAATATATATATATATATATATATATATATATATATATATATATATATATATATCCCAGTCTTTTCATATCTATTCATGTCTAAATGTTTCTATCCCAGTCCATACATATCACATAGCACTAATACCCTTGGGAAAGGTGTGAATCCAATTATTCTCCCTCCACCTATGGGTAAATAGTAGGGCAGACTAGGTTCTTCAGCCTTGGTGAGGCAACTAGTCTAGGAGAAGGAAAAACTCTGACAACCGAAAAAGACATCGACACACGGCTAACGAAGGCATGGACAGCTATCGATAGGCTTTTGATCTTATGGAAATCAAACCTGACCGATAAAATGAAACGCAGTTTCTTCCAGGCTGCGGTCGTGTCGATACTGCTATATAGATGCACTACTTGGACGCTGACTAAACGGTTGGAGAAGAAGCTAGACGGCAATTATACAAGAATGTTGCGAGCAATATTGAACAAGCCCTGGCAGCAACACCCCACAAGACGCCAACTATACGGTCATCTACCACCTATCACGAAAACAATACAAGCTAGACGAACCAGACATGCCGGACACTGCTGGAGAAGCAAGGACGAGATCGTAAGTGATGTACTCCTGTGGACCCCCGCATATGGCCAATCAAAAGCAGGACGACCAGCTCGAACATTCATACAGCAGCTATGTTATGATACGGCATGTAACCTTGAAGACCTGCCGGAGGCTATGAATGATAGGGAGACGTGGAGAAAGAGGGTCTGGGATATCCGTGCTAGCCGCACGACATGATGATGATGATGAAACTCCGCTTAAAAGTTGACCTTGTGTCATATCCAGCCCGAGCGGAGGGGTTGGGTAAATATGATCCACTAGGTCAATGGACCGGTCTATCTAATTCTAATATTCAATCCATAAATGGCTCACTGACAACTACTGCCACTCCAGACCAGGATCTGGGATTTATGGCAATGAAAGGGTACTCAACAGTTTTATCTAGAACCTGAACTTCACCACCTGGTTCGGTATTATGTCATAGCCAGGATACTTATCCTTAAGGTTATCATCAGGGCAGTATAGTTAATAAATAATACACCCATACAGATCTATTTAACGCATGGATAGAACCCTGACAGATACTAACACTTCGGATTACAATGAACTTAGAAGCAATGGCAATGAAAGGATGACCTTCACCACCGGTCAGCAGTTTCCTTTTATTATTTTCAGGGTTATATTTTACAATGAAAACATGTATGATTAGTTATTATTTATTACCGAACTCGACATCCCTTAAACTCTGCATACAGAGATATTAAGCTGTAGCCACACAAAAATAAGTCCACAGATGCAAAAAAATCATTTAAAATAAATATTCGTTGTAGCAAATGTAATAATAATGGCAACAGCGCCAAATGTGATACTATAGTTGTCACGGTACTTTTACTTTGGTCTTATCCTGGTTATGGCGCCAAATGAATTTTCAGGTAGTTTGTTTATCAATCCCCTCTGTGCCCACGTTGTTTTTGAAAGATCCACAGATAAGGAATGACGCAGTTCTTCCGGAATTTCTTCTAACGGTCGGGGTGATCTTTTGTGTTACTTATCAATTAAGAATTCCTTTTATGTTATTTCAGCTTCCATATTTGACACCAATTTTTCTTTTCTTTTTTGTACTTTTTTGCAACCAATTGTTGACTTGTTTTTATGCACATTCCACAAACTTGTTAGAAGGATTTTCCTTCGTTATTTTAGGTCTTCCTTTGTATGTATTCCTTGACCCTTTCCCTATAGCTTTTATGTATCCTTCTTTTGTCAATATCTTTTGATTTATTTCTTCCTGCTATTGTCTACGGCAGTCTTTTGGGGATTTTTTTTCCTTCCCTTATGTTCTTGTTTGTTTTCATTTCCTTAAATTTTTCGCTTGTTATCGTTTTTATTTGTCTTTCTATCCTCATTTCCCAGCATGCTTTATGTTTCTGTTCGGATTCCTTTGGCGAATATCTGTTCGATAACTGAATAGTTTCGCTCCAGCATAGATTATCTAGTTCAGTTCGCTGATGTTGTCCGTTTAGATATGTTTCAATAACCTATCTCCGATTTCGGTCATTACATTGACATTTTTCCAGTCTTGATTCTTTAGGAATGATAATAAGGTCTTTTTTCACTAATAGTTTTTTTTTAATTAATTCCTGGTTTCTCGTGTTAATAGTGACGTTTTTCTGTCGGGTTATGTGATGGTTTGGTCTTCAATATTTTACGTTTCAATTCATTTGAGGGTTCCCTTTTTATTATATTCTTCACAATGTGCCCGTCCGCATATATGCAGTATATTCAGGTCAGAAAATCAGCAATTCTTTGAAATCGATTTCACTTGGCTGGCAAGCATTTGGTTTGTTGAACAAAATTTTTCAAACTCTGTCCAGATCTCCGTCATCCGTTTCTTTTGTGTAGGCTTGGATACATTTTTGTCGTCTTCTCTTGTCTATTATTTTCTTTGGTGTTTGTCAGACGCATTCTTGCTTTGGGTTTTGTGCGTGTGTCGGAAATAAGACAGAGGGGTAAGACTTCCCTAATAAGTGTTCTGGACATGATACTAAACAATCTGATGATGAGGATCCAGTAATGCTGGAACTTTTGGGGAATGTAGAGTACCCTTTTATTGCCATTTCTCCCAGTTCCACTCTGTCCTGGAGTGGTAGCACCTGATAGGTTCTAACCTATGAGTCAAATAAAATTAAACTGTGTACTTATGCTAAACTGAATTGTTTGAAATAGGACTGTTTTTGACGTTTAACTGTGTGTAAACAAAAACTCTACTTAAGCTAATTCGAATTGTTTTAAATAGAACTGCTTATATGTATGAAAAATGATTTGGCATTTGATATGCTACCTGTGCCCCTGTCACAAATGTGTTAATATCAGTGATCCTGTCACAAATGTGCCGGGATAGTATTCCAAGAAAGATGATTCTTTCTAAGCTTTTGATGTTACTTAGTTTTAAACATTCCTTTTTAAAACTAACTATTCGGGTTTAAATCTGAATTCCTCATTTAAGCTTCCAATGTTTACAATTTATGAGCTAAAACAAGCCATTCTTAATATTCCACAATGTCCGATCTTAGTTGAACGTCTGAATTTCCTCCGACTTTTATTTTCTTTGAAAAAAAGTATTTATTTCTATCAACCGCCTCTGGTTTACGGCTTCTTATATAAGATTTCCTGTAATGTGACATGAGGGTTTGCTGCTTCTGCTGTTGCTGTCAAGTTTTCCCCATCTTTTACTTATATTCTTTTATTACTATATACTATTTTTGAGTTTTTCACATCAGCGTACGCTGATGGTATTTCACTGGAGTTTGAAAGACTGCAAGTCTCCTCAAGTCTCCGGAACTTTTCTCAGTATTCTGTCCGTCTTCAATAATGCGGTCGTTTGGATGGTCTCGACTCGTCTGCCAACTTCCAAATCTTCCAGGCCCTATAATAATCCTTTAGTTACTGTGCCAAAAGCACCAGTCACAATTGGTACAATCGCCACTTTCATGTTCCATAGTTTTTTCAATTCTCTAGCAAGGTCGAGGTACTTATCCTTCTTTTCACATTCTTTCAGTTTTACTCTGTGATCAGCCGGCACAGCAAAGTCGATAATTTTGCAAATTATTATTATTATTAATGTTTACCTCTTTGAGAGTTTTTCATACCAGCGTTAGCTGATGGCTTCCCATTGAGTTTGAGTGAAAGCAAGTCTCCAGAATTCAGTATTCTGGCCGATCTTAATAAAGCAGTAGCTTGGATGGTCTCTAATCGTCTTCTTTTTTCCAAGTCCTACAGGCCCTGTACCAAGATTTTGGTGACTGCACCCAGAGTACCATTTACAATTAGTATCTCCTCACTTTCATGTTCGATGCTTTTTTTTATCTCTTGCAATTTCGAGGAACTTAGCTCTTTTTTCGTTTTCTTTCACTTTTACCCAGCAGTGACTATCACAAGTTCTGGTCGTCTGGCCGAGATTAGATGATCCGTTTGTATCTCAAAATCCCAGAAAATTTTGTGCTTCTCATTTTTTAAGACGGATTCTGGGTTGCACATATAGCATTCGTTCATATTTTTGCTTTGACATAGAAAGTCCTTATAGTGTCATTTTGTGCTGCTATCAGAAGAGACTCAGATACTCTCTTAAGGTTTCATTTTTTGCCATGTCTCAGTTTTCTCTGGTGAGATTTCACTTGTCGTTGCTTGAAATCTCCATAGATTTTTTTTCTTCCCATTTCTGTTTTCTGTTTGTTTGATTTTTTTGTTACATTGATGTTTTTGTTGTAATTATTGTTTCTTTTCGTTGCCATCAATCTTCCTCCATCCATTTTTATGTAGTCTTTGAGTCATTATATCGATGTATCGACGCTATCTTGAATGCCTGTTAAGTCCTCTTCCTCCTTCTTTTCTCGACACATACAGCCTGTCTACTCTATCTTTGCCATGTTAGGTCTTATGCATCGTCATGGGTTTTCTTATTCTCTGGTCTATTTGTTGAAGTTCTCTCGTTCAGTTTACATTAACTTGATTGGTTTGGCTTATTTGCTGGCATATCAACTATTTATGTGCCGTCCTTTACTCCCAATATAATTGTTACTTAATTATCTCAAACACATCTGAGAAGATTAATCCGAGTCCGTGTAGATCTAGGAGTAATAACAAGGAAATATTACTACACGCTTTCAAGAATTTCAGAACTGGAGCTTCACCACGGGACACAGTTTAGTGTCAAACCCAGGACGCTCATTTTAAGGGAGTCCTACCCCTCGGCAAGGATGCAGAACGTGCCACCGACGGGGTGTGAATGATATAGATATAGCCTTTAGATGCTGTTTGTAAAGCTACGAGGGTCATTCACAAACTTCTAAGCCTCACCCAGATTTTAGATTCGTCGTATGCTTCTCACTTTTGTTTGGGCCTCACCTGAATAGAAGTCTTAATTACTTCTTGCAAATGTTTTAAGAAGTGTTAGTGTGTTGCCAAACGAAGTATGTTCAGTTATGTCAGTTCTTTCGAGGTGAGGCTTTCAACTTTTCAAATGACCCTCGTATACACTCTCACATATATAGACTAATATAAAAGTAATTTGGCTGACCGTAGTCGAAGGCGATCCGAAGGTTTTACCTTTCAATAGGTAGTTCACCGAGGTGTAGGAGAGGCAGCTATCATTTCCCTAGATTACTGTACTTAACTTTAATCCGTATCTTATAAAGCAAAGTATTAAGCAAGGAGCCATCAAGTACCATTTTTGAGTCTTCGAATTGAACCCCGTTTTTTTTTTTTGGCCATTGGCGAACATTCTAACCTCTATGCTAATTGGCCATATATATATATATATATATATATATGTATATGGCCATTTGGGATAGTAGTTCACCTATGATCCATAAAACCGGGGTTCAATGCCAAGCGAGTCGTACCAAAAACTCAAAAAATTGAATTTGATGCCTCCTTGCATAGATAGATAGATAGATAGAAAATGTTTATGCAAATCGTATTATCATTAAAGCAACTTATAGTTTATAAGTTCATTGACTCTACAAATTTGATATATCTTGGTATATATTTCTATTTAAGCAAATCGCTGAGGTGCTGAAAAGTTCCTCAAAGAAAATTAGGGTTCCTTTCAAGAGTTCAGAGGTAGCAATATTTCAACGTTTATTAGGGCCAACTCAGTCACACAACAGAATATGGCTCTTACTTCTTGTATGGTTCCTGCCCCCTAGCTACGAGAGTCTTGGACCATTTACAATACAAGACAATTAAGATGATGAATGAACTGCGAGTGACAAACCACCTCCAGCCACTGGCTCTCTGCCATGTACGCCATTCCCTTAGCTATTACTATTCTAATACAGTGTCTTTTATTCATTCTCTTGTATAGTTATCTGCTCTCACAAAAGTATGGGACATAAGAGGCTAGCCTTTAAAATTTTAGATGCTTGCGTTCTTCAAGGGTTTCAGATTTTAGATATTGTGATGGAATAAGTAATTAGACTAATTTCACTTTCGGTCCGACTTTTAAAATAATTACGCGGTGATTTGACTTGGAACTCAAAATGTACTGATATTCACAAGATCAAACAAAAGTGGACAAGATTTGTTCAAAAAGTTTTAAGCCTTAGCAAAAAGAAAGAACAGCCTTAACAAAGTTGAAAGGTGGTGTGCGACAAATCTGGAGGATTATTAGAATCTTTTGCACGACCCTCATATATATATATATATATATATATATATATATATATATATATATATATATACGCACTTAAAAATGGACTAATAAACTGCCCCTTTCTTTGCTGATACCGCAGCTTAAGTAAGCATTATATATATATATATATATATATATATATATATATATATATTGGCATCCACAGACAGATTTTTTTCATGGTATCACATCTCTTCAGTGTGGCAAGACAGGCGAGATGCTTCAAGTTGTGATTGAAATAAGATATCCGACTGACAATACGTCAGTCGGATATCTTACCCAAGAGCTATCATCAATCTTGGCCTAAATGAAGGAATTTTTTTACGTATATTTTAATAAATATGCTATCGGCTATCGGAGTGCCCAATTTATGAGAAGAGATTTGCATTTACGCGTATGTGGCAGCCGGCGATTCCCACCTCGAGATCAACCTATTGGGGAGAGCATATATATATATATATATATATATATATATATATATATATATTCACAGAATTCTTTTAAATTTCTGAAACAAAAATGATTGCGCACAAATTAAGGACCGCAAATATTAGAGTAATGAAAATTATATTAATTGAAAGTTGAGTGGATATCTTTTTAGGATCTGCAACCAATTTAGTCTTAAACATGAACCAAAATTGGGAAGAATAACCCCAAAATACATGCACAAGATTTTCAGATAAATAGATAGATAGGAGGTGCCCGTGGTGTAATAAATAAATAGGTAGTGCCCGTGGTGTAATGGTTATCGTCGTAGGAAATGGACACGGCGACACGAGTTCAAATCCTGGACCTGACAGATTGCATTTCACATAGCACTAATACCTTGGGGAAAGGTATGAATCCAATTATTCTCCCTCCAACTATGGGTAAATAGCAGGGCAGACTAGGTTCTTCAGCCTTGGTGAGGTAACTAATCTAGGGGAAGAAAAACTCTGAATTCAAACCTGTTAAACTCCGCTTAAAAATTGACCTTGTGTCATATCCTGCCCGAGCGGAGGGGTTGGTAAATATGATGCACAAGATTTTCATTTGAAGGTACTGTCGTATGTGGTAGGCAACGTTGTTCATAACTCGTGTATATTCCACTGGACTAAAATTGGAGGCCCAGATAGAAAAGAACCGGTTGACCTACGATCGTCAGAAGCGCCATAAACATCAAAGTTCTTGACCAACTTCAAATTCTGTATCCTGTTTAGAAATATGCTGAAATTGAACTTCCTTCTTTTGAACAATCTTGAAAGCATAAGTTTTTTAATATATCTTCTCACAAGACATGATTTTGATTGTATATATAAAAAAAGTTAACTATTTTTCCGCAATAATCCAAAGAGAAAAAGTTAACAGAAAATATCTTAACGGCCACTGATTTGTTTCAACATTTTTAAACACGCTCTCTCTCTCTCTCTCTCTCTCTCTCTCTCTCTCTCCCTATATATATATATATATATATAAAGATGGTTGTTGTAAGTTTAAAGGAAGAATAAGGATATATTTTAAAATAAGAAGGTCCACGAATAGATTTGTATTTTTTTAATTTATTTATTTTGTTCTTACATACGTGTTATATATATGTATGTTTCCAGCTTGTTGCTTTCGCCGGAGAACATATGTAGCACAAGGCCTTTTTAATGGGGTACTCAATGAGACTTGAACTCACTCTTGTTCCCAGTATAAATGACCTTTGGTTGGTCAAACTGGTTTACAAAAGGGCCGTTGTTCCTCTTTCCTGGAGTGTGTTTACTTTGGTCTGCTTTACCCGTCTTTGATATTTGATATGTTTATAGTTGTGTGTGTGTGTGTGTGTGTGGGTGTGTGCTGACATTGGAGTGGTTTTGGGTTTCACTAACAGGTTTTTTGGGCGTGTAAGTATGTATCAAGGGGAGTTTTGTGGTTTTAAATTTACTGGTAGTTCTTTCCCTTTTTTTTGTATATGTATACATATGTCTGTGTATGTGTGTGCGTGTTTTCATATTTTTTTCGTCTGAGTGCATGTTTGGCATAAGCTCTTGTGAATGGGTATTAAATGAGATTTTAATTTACTAGTGTTTGTAGTTTGAATGGTTTTTAATTTTTTATATTTTTGTATATATATATATATATATATACTCACCCAAGGGAACTTCGATTTCAAAACCTCTCTTTTTATTTCATTGAAAGTTACCATACATACTCACAACAGCAAAACGAATTTGGAGAGTGTAAGTCTTGCTCTACAAAAATCACGTGATATTGAGTAAATAAACCGAATCAAAACCAAACTAAAATAAACATTTTTCTGTATTCCTCTTCGAACTTGAAATTTACTGTCACGAAAGATTTCAAAAACTTAATGTTCTCACCAGTTGATTTTTTTTCCTAATATGGTAATATGTTTTTGGAACAAATTGCCTAATCAGATCAAAAATTCCAATTGCGTAAAAGAATTTCAGTTTGAATTGGATGTTTTAAAAACAAATGGTAAGAAAATAATTTAAGAGATTATTTCTAAACTATTTAATCAATTACTAAAAGGAATTTGATCTGCATATTGATATTAATAGTGTATATGTTCTGTGCTAAAGTTCGTTTTTAAAGGTTGATGTATGATGATAATAAAATCGGAAATGGCAAAGGAGACATAACAAATAGATAAATAGATAAATAAAGATGAAATGAAACAAGAAGCTGCATTTAGTTTGATTTGGTTTCGTTTGGTTTGCTAGCATGTCAACCGTTTGTTGGTTATTTAATGCCAAATTCTTTTTTCATAACCAGCTAAACCAAATCATATATATCTAGAATATTAAATATATATGATTTGGTTAGATTTAATGGCATATCAAACAATGTAGGTTATTTAATACCAAGTCCTCTTTATACATATATATTAAATGTATAGGACTTGGTTTGGTTGGGTTTTATCACATAACAACCATTGTTCGTTATTTAAAGCCAAATTCTGGTTTTAAATATGGTAAATATATGATTTGTAAACACATTTTTAGATACACACAGTTAAATGATCAAACAGTTCTATTTCTAACTATTCAATTCACCGTAAATTACCAAAGTTAAATGGTTCCAAGCATTGCTATGTCTCACTAACAATTCAGTTAACGATCAGTCATTAGTTTACACACAGTTAAATAACCAAATTGTTCTATTTCAAACAATTTAATTTAGTATTAGTCATTTGTTTGCTCTCAGTATAAATGTCAAACCATTCTATTTGACCCATAGATAGTACCCTATCAGGTGCCCGTGGTGTAGTCGTTATCGTCGTAGGAAATGGATACGACGACACGAGTTCAAATCCTGGACGAGACTGATTGCATTTCACATAGCACTAATACCCTTGGGGAAGGTATGAATCCAATTATTCTCCCTCCAGTTATGGGTAAATAGCAGGGCAGACTAGGTTCTTCAGCCTTGGTGAGGCAACTATTCTAGGAGAAGGAAAACTCTGAATTCAAACCTGTTAAACTCCGCTTAAAAATCGACCTTGTGTCATATCCTGCCCGAACGGAGGGGTTGTTAAATAGTATCAGGTACTACCACTCTGCGGTAGAGTGGAACTGGGAGCGATGGCAACGATGGAAGAAGGGGTTCTCTGCATTCACAAAAACTCTGACATTACTGGAGCCTCACCATCAGATTTTTTAATGTCATATTAGGACATTCTTGGGAAGGGTGCTCTTACCCCTCTGCAGAAAGGCAGTAGGTGTATTTTACAGCCCCGGCCAACTGCACTGCCTACATTCAGCGAGCCTAAGAGATTTGCATCGAAATGAATGCGTCCTATTTATGTTATGTTTTGACCTTCGACCCGGCACAAAAAAATGCTATTCCAAGGTGATGCACCAGAAGGAAGTGACACATTCCATTGGCCAGTAATCGAAAGAGATCGCGTGGGCGGATTAAGGCTTATAATATGGGACAAGGTAAAGGTCCCACTGTGCCTATACTGACTGATGCACCGGAAGAGAGTGACCTCTGAACTGCATGACAGTTATTTCCGCTTGATAACGATTAAACATTCGATTTCAAAGATCCAGTGGTCGATCGTGTGGGCGTTGAATTATTATTTAACTCAGTTGAGTTCGAGTCCAAGAAGCAGTTGCCAGTAGAATTCCAGACAGCTAGAGACTAGATGTGGTAGGGAAAACCACACCCAACCGATGGAGTTTGGGGTCCAGAGAAGATGCTGATAAGATGCAATAAAGAAATTCAGCATCCAGCAGTGAGCCCCAGGCCTCCGGTTGAACGGCATTAAAGAACAAGAACGCCATAACGTGACGGTCATAACAGTGGGGTCAAGAAATTACAGTTTATGTTCGGTCTCCAGCTCCCTCTCACATGCAACCCTTGAACCACCCTTTCGAACCCTTGCAATAAAGTGAGAGGCAAAATATTGTTAAAGAAGTCTTCCTGCGTCTTCCTTCCTTCCTGCGTCGTTTATTACTGTGTGCGTCGTTATCGTTGCGTCGTTGTGAATTATTCTACATATATATGTGCACGTATATAGATGTGAATCTGCATATGTGACTATATAATATTTATTTGATTAAAAAATTCAACTGATACTTAGACTTCATTAACAATATAGAAAGCTAGTTTTTCAGCTAAAAGACACTATTTTTTAAAAAGAATACTATCATTGACTATACATTTTCGCCAGCAATTAAGAGCTTGCATATCATAAAAGATATCCGACATCTAAGCCTTCTGTTTATTTCTATAAAAGAAAGAGATAGAGAATTTCTTTGTTACAATATTAAGTTTTTTTTTTATCCCGTAGTCATTCACATTGTTTAGATATTTCCCCAGTGATTCTTAAGAGATCTGTTGCCTTCAACGGGAACCAAAATAATTTTCGAGTATATAGCTAGAAGGTTTTACCGACATGGGATGTGAGATTTGAATTTAATACCTCAAAAATGAGTGACCTGCCAACTAACCTAAGAAATATGCCTAAGTTTTTTTTTTATCATAGCTCTCATCTTTCGAGGACAATGTCTGAACCAATTAGGCATTCAATATTTTCATGATTAGGAAATTTCTCAGCTGTAGTTCATATCTTTCACGGACAATACCTTAACGAATTAGGCTACCAATGCTATCAGGATTAGGAAAGGTTTTCTAGAGTTAATAGATCTTATTGGCCTTTGTGCTATTTTTTGAGACTTTTGGAACTGGCTGATGTAATTCTTATATTTTTTGTTCTTTTTTGTATATTCTTAAAATCCCTGAAATTCAATATGAGCGAAATCCTAACTTAACTCCTAACATGTTGTCGATCCATATGATTTTTGGACGTAAGGCTTTGTATAATCATTATTACTTTCCTCGTTCTACGCTTAATGTTTCTGAATTCATCATTTGTCCAGTTAAAGAAGGTCTCAGAGAATCTTATTTCATTGATTTGGTTCCTGGTGCTAAGTTTTTCGTCTAGGTTCCAAATAGTTAACATGCGAATATGGTATGTAGAGGAATAACTTAGATACAGAAACGTGAACGTATGAGATTACATACATACATACATACATACATACATACATACATAAAACAGAATGTGATAGATAGATAGATAATTAACAGAATACGAGTGATGTATTCATAGACATGAAAAATTGATAGATAGATAGATAGATAGATAGATAAAGTTACATAGATAGATAGACAAGGATAGATAGATCGATAGATATATAGATAAGGTTAGATAGATAAATAGATAGATATATATGGTTAGATAGATAGATAGATAGATAGATAGATAATGTTATAGCACCCAACCTGTGGACTGTTATGAACGCTTCCTGTCGCTATTAATACCGGGAGAATATTCCTCTCGGTGCTAAGTTCTCCCCAGCCTCGGTCAGCCGTGTTTGACTCAGGGCACGAATTTGGCCGAATGCTGGCCGGTTGACTCACCATTTCCTCTGGCCTCAGGGGGCCATCCCCGCCAGGCTTTTATCTTTTTAGGGGAGTTGGGTTTATTGCCTGGTGCCAGAGGCGCCCCTAATAAGGGGAATGCCGACAAGGCCGAAGGTATTTTTGGCATTATGCCAGACGCGTGTGGACTTCGGCCCTGCGACCGGACCCACCTTAAAAACGGCCTTGTGCCATATTTCTCTGGTGGCGCGACGGAAAACAAATACCTAACTTCGCCCCAGCTTAACATTTTGACAGTCAGACAGACGTTCAACACCTTTTTCCTATGTTGTATTATACTTTCGTTAATATACTTTGTTCAACGTAAACCCAAGTTCGTGTCTTTCTTCCGGACCCTTTACTGGTCCACAATAGATAGATAGATAGATAGATAGATATTAAGTGAATTCGATAGGATGATTGATAGATTTGTTGTTCTGTAAAGGATTAGAAGTACTTTAATAAAGATGGGAATTTAATGTACACTACGGTATATAAATGACTTCGTAATAAGTGATGCTAGTTATAGAAAAAATATAGAAAAATATAGTTATAGATTAACTAAAACAATGAGAATAGTATGAGAGACTAAAGTTGATAAATGGATACTGATAATCAATCCCGAGAGTCCGAGGTGGATACATCGGCAAATTTATGATCTAAATATCCCGCACATTTATTGTGTCTTTTCCTTGCAAAAAACAAACATTTTACTACAAGAGAAAATTGTTGCTTTTTCGTGTTGGCTGTTAGAATGCATGATGATTTCATAAAAGATGCCGGTACGAGATTTTTATGATTCTTTCTGTGGAAACGCAAACATAAATAAATAAATATAGGAATACAGGAAAAAGACATGTTAACTGTTAAAAGGACGAGTACGTATCTTGTGAGCGAAAGGCAGTTGTGAGATAATATAATTGGAAGATTCGGGAGATGAAAGAGGAAAGTATATGGTGAGAACGAAATCAATGAGCGAGAAAATGCTTCCTCCACCTCACGAATAAAAGAATAAATAAATAAATGAATGAAAGCGCGCGAATAATTAGGATTTAATATGAATTTTCCATCGGAATTTTACGTTGCAATAAAACATCTACGTCATAAAATGTCAACACCATGGGTTATAAAACTGTTTTATATTACAACATAAGTGCAACACACACACACACACACACACACACACACACACACACACACACACACACACAAATATATATATATATATATATAGATAGATGTATTTGTGTGTGTGAATACTAGCCGTAATACCCACTGTAATATTGTGGAAAGAATCGAAAAAATATTCGCTTTGTCATTGAGGTTTAGAATATTCTAACTTAAGCTTCCTGCTGCAGGATAAAACCCCCCAACAAAAAAGATGTCTCATAAGGTTCCAGTTCTTCAGTTCTGGAGACTTTGGACTAACCCTTCATTGACATTAATCCCAGGTCGACTTTGACCCGGTGTAGTAGTAACAGTTATAGTCCTATCTATGTGTCAAATAGATATATTGAAAAAGTATTTGGATTCGCTAAAACAGAATTAAAGAATAATCTTTAAAAAACAACGACATAAAAGTTGAATAATAAAGTATACTGAACGCATTTCCTTATTCTTTAGACATAAAATCGGCCTAGACGAGCTAAATTTGGTAATATCGAAGAATATCAAGGAAGAAGTTTGATGATCGAAAACTTTAGTATATATATATATATTTCTTTAAAAAAACGGTCACATTAGGATTATAAATTTATTTCCATCCTGTTATGGGTTTTGATATAAATCAAAAACACCACAAAAAGAAAACACTAACAGGACTTCTTCAGATCTTATGGATGAAATAATTCCGAATAGACACACGAAAGAAGGGTGGGAATAAAAGAGGGGTGAAGAGTTTTCTCCTCATTTAGCCCACTTCCGGTTTTTTATTTTATTTTATTTTTTTTTTTCTTATTGCTCTGTAATATCAGTTACATTGAGCTCTTTACCAGGAAAATTTAAAAGTTCACTGGTGAATGTTTTTTTTCTTGTCCTGATAGAATTACCCCCAGCTCTTTAACTGGACCGAATAATACTTATATATGTTTTTTTTTTTTTTTGTCCTGATAGAATTACCCCCAACTCCGGTTTAACTGGACCGAATAATACTTATATATATATATATATATATATATATATATATATATATATATATATATAATTACCAACCCCTCCGCTCGAGCAGGATATAGCACAATGTCAATTTTTTAAGTGGCGTTTAACAGGTTTGAAATCTG